>QPMI01000278.1:0-102580 GCA_004431415.1 Cyanophora paradoxa | reverse complement strand
GGGCGGGCACGATGGGGCCGGCGGCCTCGGGCTGGTGGGGGCGAGGAGGGAGGCGAGGTCGAGGGCGGGCGGCCGCAGCGGGCCGCACGGGAGCAGACCGGCGATGCCCGCCGCAATCGCCTCCGCCCGCGTCGCCACCTCCTGCCGCCCCGCCCGCCCGCTCGGGCCCCGGGGCGGGAGCGGGTGCGGGGCGGGGCCGGGGCGCGCACGGGGGCGGCGGAGGGGTCGGCGCGGAGGACGGCGGCGACGAGCTGCAGCGCGTTGCGCGCCGTCTCCACCGCCGCCGCCGCCTCCGGCCCGCCGGGCGCCTCGGGGCGGCGGGGCCGGGGGCGCGGGCAGCCGAAGGCGGCGGCGAGGAAGGCGGCGGGGGCCGGGAGGCCGGGCAGCAGGCGGCGAGGGCGGGAGGAGGGCGGCGGCGGCGGGGCAGGCCCCGAGGAGGCGAGGAGCGGGGCGAGGAACTTGGGGCCGGCCGGAGGCAGGCGTGCAGCGTGGCGACGGCGGCGGAGGCGAGGGGCAGGGCGGCGGGAGGGCGGGGCCGGGGAGGCGAGGAGGCGGGCGACGGCGCGGAGCTCGCGATGGGGGCGGGGGCCGGGTGAGGCCCGGGTGGCGGCCTGCTCGGCGAGGGGCGGGAGGAGGGCGAGGGCCGCCCGCTGCAGCCCCGGGGCGAGGCTCCCCGCCTCGTCCAGGAACACCGCCGCTGCCCGCCCCGGCTCGCGTCCGTCCGGGCCGCGCGGCGGGGCGGCGGGGGCGGCGGGGCGGGGCGCACCGATGGGGAGGTCGAGGAGGGCGGCGTAGACGCCGCGGCCGGCCCCGTACACGCGCCCCGCCGCCGCCAGCGCCCCCGCGCGCAGGGCCTCGCGGGCGGCGGGGTCCGGGAGGGAGGCGGCGCGCAGGAAGGCGTTGGCCAGGACGCGGAAGGCGTCGAGGGAGCGGGCGGGGGCCGGCTCGGGCGGGGGGCCGCGGGGTCGTGCCCCAGGGCGAGGCGGGCGGCGAGGTCGAGGGCCTGCGCGAGGCGCGGGGCGCCGGGCTCGGCGGCGGCGGCGAGGAGGGCGGCCTCGAGGGCGCCGTAGGCGTTGGCGAGGGCCATCGCCTCCAGGAGCGCCTCGCGCTGCGGGCCGGCCCCCTCGAGGACGGCGGCGAGGACGCGGAGGGCGGCGAGGGCCTCCTCGGGGGCGGTGCCCTCGCGCAGGGCGGCGGCGGCGAGGGAGCCGACGAGGCCCTTGCGGAGGGCGTAGTCGGAGAGGGCGCCCCCGCCGCGAGGAGCGCCTCGACCGCCCCGCGGGCCACGGCCGAGACCCGCCGCTGGTGCTCCGCGTGCGCCGCCCCCGCCCCCGTCGCCGGCGGCACCACCAGCGCCAGCAGCTGCGCCCCCGTCGGCCCCGCGGAGGGGCGCGGAGCGGGGCGGCGCGGCGGGCGCACCTGGGCGAGGGCGTCGGAGCGCATGAGCTCGTCCACGCAGGCCGCCTGCCCGCACGCCCACTCCAGCACCCGCCCGAGGCGCCCCAGCGTCGGCCCCGCCTCCGCCCCCTCGGGGACGTCGAGGAGCAGCCAGAGGGTGCGCGTCAGCTCCGTGAAGACCCCGCTCTCCGCCGCCCGCCCGGGGCTCGCCCCCGCCGCCCACTCCACCGCCTCCAGCAGCTCCGCGCCCCGCCCCGGCGCCCCAAGGAACGCCAGCACGCGCCCCGCCGTCTGCGCCAGCGGCAGCCGCTGCCGCACTGCGCCCCGCCCCCGCGCGTCGGCGGTGCGGGGAGGGGCGGCTGCGGGGGCGCGCACCGGCTTCGAGCGTCTCGCGGTTGATCTCGTGCGAGAGGCGCTGGCACACGACGAAGACGAAGTCCTTCCCGGGGGACGAGGAGCCGAGGAACCCTGCGCCGGCCATCGGCGCCCGCCGCCGCCAGCGAAACGCGCGGGACGCCGCACCGAAATCTGGCTCGTAGCGGAACGGCGCCTGCGCCGCCGCCAACGCGCCGGAGGCGGCGGCGGCGGGAGACGAAGGGGAGGGCGGCGCGCTGACCGCCTGCAGGGCGACGCGCAAGAGCGCAATCACCTCTACGAGCTTCTTCGTACGCTCCTCCTCGCCGGCCTCCTTGATGGCGAGGAACGCATCCCATGCGGCTTTTGTCCTGAGCGCTCGTCCTGTCAGAGCCGCGCACCGCGCGCGCGTGGGGCGAGCACGCCGGCGCATTACGAACGTGGCGGACCTGCTTACAGGATGCTCGCCGCCAGCGGCGGCCTTCTTGATGGCGTCCTTGAGACCGGCGAGCGCCTTCATCCTCGCTACTGGCAACCGCCCGCGTCTCCGCGGACGTCGCCCAGCGGGCTCTAACGTCGCCTTGCGGTGCGCCGCGCGCAAGGTCGCTTCTCGGGGGGGTAGTGCGTTAGATCAAAGGCGCGGCGCTGCTGCGCTCATGAACTCGCCTGCGGACGATGTACTGAAGCGTCGGCGCGATGTTGAAGTGCGTCATGTCTTCAGGTGCGCGCTTGGGAAGCGCTCTCAAGCATCTTTTGTCCCCGCGCGCATCGACGCCCGGCGCAGCCTGCAGGCGGACGAAAGCATCCTCGTGGACGTGCCGGCGACTCTCCGCCTGGGTCAGGTGCGCGCGCGGGCTAGCGCGTGCCAGCGAAGCCACGTACGCAAGAGGTCAACCTTGACCGCTTGCCCAGATCACGGTCCGCCTGATTCGCGTAGTGCTTGCGCGTGCGGTTTCATGCGCCGCGATGGAATCAGGTTTCCGGGCGATTGTTCGCGACACACCGGACAATCGCCTTCTTCAAGCGGGACGCGAAAATGTTCTTCGTCGCTGTCAAGAGCCGCATCCGCCTCCGCGACGTGTGCCCCGCTGCCCCGCGCCGCGTCCGCGCGCTTCCCGCGCTCAGGTAGAGGAGATGCTGCTGAGGCGGGCGCGGAAAGAGGGCGACGGCCTGGAGCTGGTGGTGGTGGAGCGCGCGACGGGGCGGAAGATGAAGCTCGGCGGGCCGCACGTGACCCCCGAGCTCGCGCAGCAGATCCAGGCCCTCTGGCGCGACGCCGCCGCCGGCGACGTGCGCGCCGCGCCCCGCCCGCCGGGCCGCCCTCGCCCCGGACGACGGGAGAGCAGAGGCCGTGCGCGGAGCTGGCGCGGACGAACTCGTCGCGCTTTGACGTGGGGCGCCTCGTGGCCTGTCGCGAGCGCAGCGGGTCGAGCGCGTCGTCCTCGCCACCCGCCTCCGCCCGCCGCCTCGGCGACGAGCCGGGGGCCTCCCCGCCGGCGACCCCCGCCGAGGCCCTCCCGCCCTCGTCCTCCCGCCGCCCTCCGAGCCGCCCTCGCCTTCCTCCGCCACCCCCGCCCCCTCGCCCCGCGCCTCCGCCCGCGCCTCGCCCCCGCCCGAGCCGAGGACCCCGCAGGCGGGGACGCCGTCGCGCGCCCTCGGGCCCGCCGCGCCCCCGACCGTGGCGCCCCCGCAGTGGCGCCTCTCCGGCTCCCGCGCCGGCTCGCCCTCCCCGGCCGGCCGCCGGCTCGGGCTCGGCGCGGGGCCCGACGCCTCCCCGGGCCGCGCCCGCCCCTCCCACCGCCGAACCAAGTCCACCCCCGCCGTGCGCCCCGCCGGTCGGCCGGCGCGCCCTCCGCCGCCGGCCGCGACACCCTGCAGGTCGGCGAGCTGCGCGGCAAGGCCACCCCTCCGGTGAAGGCGGCGCCACCCGCGCCGAGCGGCCCGACCGCCGGGGGCGCCGCCCCGGCCGCCAAGCCGCCCTCGCCCCAACGGGGCCCGAGTGCGCCGGGCCCACCGCCGCGCGCGGGTGCGGGGGCGAGGGCGGGGTGGCAGGCGGGGGGAGGGGAGGCGGGCGGTGGTGGAGCGGCGGCTCGTGCTGGGGGCCTCCCCGGAGGGTCTCCTCGCCCGCTTCGCCTCCCACGACGTCCGCCCCCCGCCCCGCCCCGCCCCGGGGCCCCGGCGCCCTTCCCTCCGCCCACGCCCCCGCAGGCCACCCTCGACTGCCTCCGCAACGCCGACCCGCGACCCGGCGCCGCCAGCGCGGCGGGCCGCCCCGGGGCAGAGGCGGCGGGGCCGCGCGTGGGGCCTGGGAGGAGGGGCCCGGGGCGCCGTGCGCGCGCTCCACCTCCGCCTGGCCCCCACAGCCGTCCTCCGCGCCACCGCCGGTCCCCTCCCGCCCCGCCCCGCCCCGCCGCCGGCGCCGCGGCGACCCGCGCCGCAGCGGAGGCGGGGCTGGTGGCGGCGGGGCGGCGGGGCCGGAGGGGGCGGGGGCGGCGGGGCGGAGGGGAGGAGGCGGAGGTGCGGGAGACGGTCACCGCGCGGGGGCCCGAGTGCGCCCCGCCGCCCCTCCCGCCCGCCCGCCGCTCCGGGGCGGGGTGACGGGGCCAGGCGGTGCACGGTGGCGGCGCGGCACGGCTTCCTGCGGGGGCCCCTTGCGGGGGCCCTCCTCCTCGAGGCACGCCCCCCCACCGCCCCGCCGCACAGCCGGCGGCCCCTCACCGCCCCGCAGGCCCGATGGGACTTCCGCGCCCTCCCCGCCGTCCGCCCCCGCCCGCCCCGCCCCGGCCTGGCTCGCCCCGGCCCGACGGGGCGCGGCGCGGCAGTCCCCGCCGGGGCCCGGGGGCCCGCCGACGGCGCGGGGCGTGCGGGCGGGCTCGCGCTCGGCCTTCTCGGCGCCCTCGAGCGCGAGCAGCGCCGGCAGCAGCCGCGGCGCGCCCCCTCTCGCCCCCCGCCCCCAGCCTCTCGGCCTCTCACGCGCCGCCCCCGCAGAGACATCGCCCGCCCACTCCGAGCCCGAGGCGCGCCGCCCGACCCTCCTCGGCCCCGCCGCGCGGCGCGCGACGCGGGGCGCAGGGGCGACGTGCGCCTGCCTCGTCACCGTCACGGCGCGCGTCATCGCCAGGGGGCCCGTGCCCCGCCCGCCCGCGGTGCCCCGCCCCCGCCCCCGCCCCGGCCCGCGCCCCGGCCGCTCAAGCCCGCCCAGCGCGCCTCGCGGAGGCGGCGGCAGAGGCGCTGCGGCCGCGCGTGCGTGCCGCCCGCCCCTCGCCCCGGGGCGCCCCGCCCGGGGCCGACGCGCCGGCAGGTCCTCGCCTTCCTCGCCGCCGCCGCCGCCGCGGGCCCCTCCACCTCGCCTCCCACCCGCCGCGTGCGCCCCGCCGCGCGCCCCGCCGCCCCACGCGCACGTCCCGACGGGTGCGGGCGGCAGGGCTCGTCGGTCTCCTCCGGGGGGCCCTGGGCCTCTGGGAGGCCCTCGCCGACCGCGCCGGCGAGGCCCTGTGCGCCCCGCCCCGCCCCGCCCCGCCCCGCCCCGCCCCGCCCCGCCCGCCCCGGGTCCGCCCTCGAGCCGAGGGCAGGCGGGGCTGGAGGGGGGCACCCGGGGCGGGCTGGGCGGGGCGCTGGGCTGCTGGCGGGGCGGCCCTCGTGCTCCTCCTCGTCCTCGCCGCCCTCTCCCTCGCCTCCTCCGCAACCGGCGTGCGCCGCCCCGACCCCGCCCCGCCCCGCCCCGCGCGCCCGTCCGAGGGCGCGCGCGACAGGTGCGGCGCCTGGAGGCGCGCATCGAGGCCCTCGAGGCCGCCGCCCGCCGCCTCGCTGCACCCCCCGCCCCCTTCCTCTCCCGCGACTGATCCCTAGTCGACGTCTCGGCTCGACGCCTTGACCAGTAACCGGGGCCTGGCCATGGGCGCCTCCGGCGTTCACCTTCTGATCCGGCGGGCCAGTACTAGTGGATAGGGGAGTAGCGCGAAGGCCGCGCCGCGCCGATCCCGCAGGGGCAGTGGTTTGATCCGGTGGGCAGGTAACTAGGGGAGTAAGGGAGCGCGGTACAATAGTACTGCCGACCCTGCAGTCTGGCAGGACCCACCGGCACCAATTGCAAGAGGCCCACATCACGAGGCCCACATCAAGAGGCAGTCTAGAATGAAAGCCCCTGAGAGTCGATACTGTCATTAGCTACATAGCTATATGTAGTCAACAATAGTCAACAATTCTGAACAATAAACAGCAGTGGAATACACATACATTCACTCCAAACGTTATCTACTCAAAGATAGGTATGAACCCCTGAAGGGCCCCCCTGCAGATGGGGCAGGGCTGGCCAGCGGATGCAAGCCGCTGAACGCAGCTCTCGCAGCACACGTGACCGCACCTGCGTTCGCATTTAGCACAGGTCAAAGGTGCAGGAGGTCTCCACGCACGGCTGGATTGCGCGTCGCGCCACAGGGGGCTTATCCTCCAGGCAGACCTGTGTGTGAGGCGCACTCGGTGACGGTAACACAAGGCAGAGACTAAAAAGGACATTTGGCAGAGACTAAAATAAGAAGGCGGAGACGCGGTAGGAGCCTCGGAAAGGCAGAGACGCGTTGACAGCCTTGGAGCGTGGTGGGGGCAGGGGAGGGGTGCGGGGAGCTCGAGGGGAGGGCGGGGGAGGGGGATAGGGGGGGGGGGGGGGGTAGGAGATGAGTTGGGAATTCGGGGGGGGAGGGGGGTAGGGGAACCGGAGGGGAGGGGGGTGCGAACCTTGCACTCGAACAGAGACGGCCGGACAGCAACTGCGTTGCGCTGCGCTTGTTCGACAAGTGCTGTCGCACGCTCCGTTGCCCGCGCCTCTATGCACATCTCTTCCACGCGTCTGAGGGCTGTGTGCAGGCACCCTCTTGCGGCCTCGAGCACCGCCTCGCTCGAGCCAGCGGATGGAAAGGGAACCGCGTGAAGGAGCTCCTCGCGGGCCGCCTCCAGCTGCCCCCTCAGACTCGTGCACTCCGCCTCCACTGCTGCTGCACGCTCCTCCACTGCCGCCGCCTGTTGTGCTGCAGACTGTGCCGCGGCATTCGCTTGGACAGCCTCTGAGCTTAGCTGGGCGATTAGCTCCTTCACTGCTTCCTCGGCTGCCACAGCCCGACTCTGCGATGCTGCTGCTCTTGCATTCATCTCATCGATCCGTTGCAGCAATGCGCTCCGATCACCCTCGGCTGCTTCTGCACGGGCCTCGGCTGCTTTTGCGCGGGTCTCGGCTGCTAATGCTCGAGCTGCGGCAACCTCTGCCGCCTCTCTGGCTGCCAGAAGACTGTTTTCGAGATTTCGAATCCACTCGAAAACGGTGGTCGCATTCAAAGACAGTGAACCTGACAATGATGTGAGACAACGAAATAATGAAAGATCGTAAGTTGATTTGGAACGCACCAATAGCGGATGATTGGACGAGAAGGGCGGAGCTCGAGCATGCCGGTGTTGAATTTGAAGAAGCAGCCACCACCGCTGTGGCTGGCCCAGTGGGAACATCATAAGGAGCATTAGGCAGGCTGATTTTTCTGGGAAAGGACGTACAAGGAGGAGCAGGCTGATTTCGGAAAGCGAAAGAGTCATCACGATCGCTTGCAATTGGAAGAGTTGCCTACGACGATGAAGCATTCAGGCACCGAAATTCAGCATTCAAGAAGAGAACGTCTCACCGAGCCAGCTGCAGCGCGAAGGGAGCGCAGGTACTCGAGAAGAGCGGTCCCTAACCGTGGGATGTGTTCAGGAATGGTCGTGAGGGGGTTGAAGCTCGCATTTAATCTCGGCGCGCCGTGCTCGTCTTGACCCTGCAGTCCCTCCAGCTGGGCTATTTCCTGCGGCAGCTCCGCTAGCTCATTGTTGCAGACGTTCAACAGCTGCAGGCTCGCGAGGCGCCCGATCTCCCGTGGGATGGTTGAGAGTTTGTTGGAGCTCGCGTTCAACTGTGTCAAGTTGATCAGATTCCCAATCTCCGGTGGAAGCGCACGCAGCTTGTTGTTGTCGATGATCAGCTTTTGGAGACAAGTTAGCTGCCCGATCGCCGGCGGTATCACAGTGAGCTGGTTTGAGTTCATGTACATTCTCTTCAGAACCGTCAGCTTCGCGAGCTCCGTTTGGGGGATAGAGCTTATGTCGTTGCAGTAAAGGTTTAGGGCTCGAATGTTTGCAGGACCAACTTGCTGGATCTCTGTTGTCGGCCATGCTGTCAGTTTCCGACAACTGCATATGAGCGCTCCGTCTCCGCTGTTCCAACCCACTGCTGATGGCTGCGCGTGCATGCTATCAATGCTGGAGGAAACTGCTGCCTGCTGAGCCTCGGTGCTGAGCCTCCTGCCCAGTAGCCGCGCGCACCGCGAACCACAATGCGAACCTCAACAAGCTCAAGGGCTGGATATCGATCGCTTGATGGCTCAATGCCGCGGAGACCTGGCCGTGGGCCCGGGGCGCCTCCGGCGTTCACCCTGTCATCCGGCGGGCCGGTGACTCAGGGAGCGGCGCGAATTCGAAGGCAGCACCGCGCGGAGCCGGGTGGGGCAGTGGTTCGTCGATTGGCAAGCGGCCTTGGCTCAGTCGGTAGAGCGTAGGTCTCATAATCCTAAGGTCGTGAGTTCGATCCTCACAGGCCGCACTTTTCTACCTCCCCGCCCCCCGAAGTGCCGGGCTCGACTCCGCCCCGCGCACTTTTGCCTCTCCCGTACCCGGCGCAGCCGCCCCGGCGGCCCCGCCGCTGCTGGATGGCGGCAAGCTCGTCGTTCGTCGTCTTCCCGTCGCCGCCGCCGCTCTCTGGTCAGCAGGGAGCCCGACTCCTCCCGACGGTCTCCGATCGCTTGCGACGTCGACCCGGCCGCGGCGCGCTGACCGGCGGGCGCTGGTTTGGCAGCAGTAAGCTAACATCATTCAAATTAGCTACCAGCGCTTCCGCCCCTTTCTCCGAGGGGATCATGATGCTTCATACGCACCTGAGTTACTCGCTTCGTACCGACTCGTACGGCGCAAGTACGAAGCTAAGCTCGCCCGGGCAGCCAAAAGCTGCAGCCGCGGTCGGAGCGAGCAATCGTGCAGAATCTTAAAGCATGACAGCCACCACCAGGGCGCCGGCGCACGCGAGAAACGCTCGTCTTGCATCCCGCGCGCGCGGTCGGGGCAACGTGATCGTGCCTGTGAAAAAGACAAGGCTGGAGAAGGCAGCGAGCCGTACGCACAAGAGCCCGGCTCATCAACAGCGGCCGCCGGGCGATACGCATGCTGGCGCCCGGCCGCGGCGGCATCCGGCGGCGGCGGCTGGCGAGGCGGCGGGCCCCTTCGCGAGGATTGACGACCTCGTGCTGGGCCGGATGCTGGGCCTGGCCCCGCTCGCCCTCGAGGAGCTGTGCTTGCGGGCCCCGCCCCGCGCCCCCCTCGGCCCGGGCCTCCTCGCCCTCCTCCGCGGGCCCTCCCGCCCCCGCCTCGCCGCCCTCCGCATCCTCCCGTGCGCCACCCCCCACCCCCCCCCCCCCCCCCCCCGCACCGCCCCCCGCGCGCCCACGCCGCGCCGCAGGATCGGCGGCGGCGAGGCGCGGCCGCTGCTGACGCCGGCGGCGGCGCTGGAGCTCGCCCCGCGCGCGGCGGCGCTGCTGGGCCCCGGGCAGTGGCCCCCGACGCTGGTGGCGCGCCCCCGCCCGCCCTTCCCCCCGCTGCGCGCGCGTCTGAGCCGGGCGCAGCTGGAGGAGGGGCGGGGGCGGGGGCCTGGAGGCGCTCGCGGCGCTGTGCGCGGGGGGCGGGCCCTGCTGCCCGCCCTCCACCTCGAGCTGCGCCTCGTCTCGGGCCACGCCGGCGCCGACCTCCTCCGCGCCCTCGCCGCCGCCCTCCGCGCCCGCCCCGCCCGCGACCCCCGCCCCGTCACCCTCGCCGTCGGTCCGGCCCCTCTCCCGCAGCGCCCGCCGGCGCCGCCCCGCTGACCTCGCGCGGGGCCGGGGCAGGGGGCGTGGAGGGGCCGGGGCCGGTGTACGGACCGGCGCTGGCGGAGGCGGTGGCGGCTGCCGGGGGGGCGCTGGAGGCGTGCGAGGTGCGCTCCGTGCTGCCCCTCGGGCCCGAGGAGGCGGCCGCTTTCGCCGCCGGCGCCGGCCTCCGCCGCCTCCGCCTCGCGCACCGCTGCGTGGGGCCCCTGGACCCCGCCCCGCACGCCGCCCTCGCGCCCCTCTGCGCCCGCGGCGCCGCCCTCGAGCTCGAGATCTCCCGCCCGGGCTACTCCACGTGGCCGCCCCAGGAGGCCGCCCCCGCCGCCCTCCACGCGGCCCTCCCCGGCGCCCACATCCGCCTCCTCTCCTCCGCCTACCGCCGCCGCTAGCGCTCCTAGCCGAGCGGCCTCTCGCCCATGGGCCACGCCCTCGTAGCTATAGTCCAGCTGCGGCAGGTCCTGTACATGTAACTATAGCTTGTTACAGCCTAGCCTTCCGGAGTTCCACGAAGCCTCGAAGCTTAACTTTAGTAAGCCTTTGACTCAGTGCCACGGTGCCACGGTGAAGCCTTGTGCAGGCCGCCGGGCCGGGCTGAAACGAAGGAATGATGCATATGATCATGAGTCACCGACTCGGCGAGTCACTTGCACGTCTTATCGATGCAGCTGCAGTGAGCCTCGGAGTCATGATCATGCATTCAATTGTCGCCGAGTCAAGCCTCGGAGTTTTTCGCCGCCCTCAAAGCTTAAGCCTACCAGCTGCAGGCTTGCGCATGCCGCAGTGCCCACATTGGCCCTCAGGCCCTCAGGCCCTGAGGGCCCGATCATGAGGCCCTGCAGCCGCTGATCATGAGCTGATCATGGATCATGATCATCATGGCATCATGGGCGGTGGGATCCGGACCCTGCACCGTGGCACGCAATCATTTTTTTGATGTTGAATGACGGGACCCAGGATCCGATGATTCGGATCCCGGAGGGCCGCAGGGCTTTCGATACACCGTGGCACTGACTCAGTGACAGTTCTAAGTGTGCGTGTACAGTAAGAAATTTAGTAACACTGTGTGACACCGTGGCACGGCTATACACAACTGTACATGTACGCTTACTCCTGGATCATGATCATGAGTACTTGGAGGAAAATTCTGAGCTACGTCTGAAATGAATTCAAAACCGGAAACAACGAATTAATCGACGGCGAAAGAGATCATCAACCATGTGCAGTGATAACGAAATGTGCAGTGAATGTTTAGAGCAGTTTGAAACAACCACGAGAATCGAGCGTCGATCAAGCGGGGAAGGCGGACCGGATGCGCGCGTTCGCGAGATCCATTGCCCTTTCCCGCGCGTCTCCCAGCAGGCCTGGGCCGGGCCGGAGGACGAAGCGGCACCTGGAGCGGACGAGCCTGCCGGCAGAGGCGAGGCGCAGCAGCGGCTCCAGCCCCTCCGACGCCTCCCGCTCGCTGTCGAGGGGGACGACGAGGCCCCGGACCGACTCGAGGGCGGGGCAGGCGGCGAGCACGGCCGCCGCCGCGGCCACGGGGACGGGCTCCCAGGGTGTGTCGGGGACCGGTTCCCCCGCCCCGGGCTTGAGCAGCTCGAGCCTCACCAGGCGCGGGCAGGCGGCGAGCGCCGCCGCGGCCTGCCCGCGCAGCACGCCCGCCCCGACGGTGAGCTCGACGAGCGCCGGCGCCGCCGCCCGCAGCAGCTCCGCGAGCGCCGCGTCGACCTCAGGCCCCTCCTCCGAGTCCGTAACTGCCGTGCAGGGCGAGGGCCGGTGAACAAACTCGGTCTAGCCGCCTGGAGAGGGGGGGGCGCGCACAGATCTTGAGGCGCAGGTCGACGAGGGAGCGGGGGCAGAGCTCCTCGAAGGCGCGGGCGAGGCAGCGGAGGTGCCCGGGCTCGAGGCCCGACGAGCCGAGGAGGTCCAGGTCGAGGCGCCGGAGCCGGCGCAGCCCGGCGAGGGTCCCGGGGTCGCCCCGCGCGAGCCACTCCGGCGGCCCGCGCTCCCCCGGCCCGGGCCTGTCCTCCAGGAAGAGCTCCTGCAGCCGCGGGCAGGCCGCGAGCGCTGAGAACGCTTGCCCGCGGCACCCGGCGTCGAGGTAGACCAGGGCGGGCCCCGCGGCGCGGATCAGCTCCCCGAGCGCCGCGTCCATGCGGGCTTGTCGCCCGGGAGGCCCGGCCCGATCTGCGGGGCGAGGGCGGGTGAGTGCGGGCGGAGCGCAGGCGACGCTTTGGAGTCGAGGCGGGCGCGCACAGGCGTCTGCACCGAGGCGAAGCGTGACGGCGTGGCGGCGGCAGAGGGCGGGGAGGGCGCGGGCGAGGGCGCGGGCGTGCGCCGCGCCGCCCTCGCCGAGGTGGAGGGTGAGGTCGAGGGTGCGGAGCTTGCGGAGGCCGGCGAGGTGCCTGTCGAGGCGCACGAGGCCTAGGCCCGAGCCCGAGCCCGAGGTGCTTGCCGGGGCGCCCTCGCGATCGCAGCGCTGCCAAAAGAGAGCGCACGATTAGCACGCGCATGCAGTAACACGTCGCGGACGGATTTGGAGGCCTATGGCTTGGCCACGGCCTAGAAAGCTCGAGGGCGCGCGGACATCGATGTCGACATTCAACTCCAGCGCCTCGAGGGACGTGAGGCGGCCGAGAGAGGGGAGATCCGCGACGTCGAATTCAGTCCCGCCGCTACGTGTGTATGCACGCACGCGCGCAGCGTCAAGGTCGCGATCAGCCTGGCAGCATATGCATGCGCAGTAGAAGAACGCAGAGGACGCACAAATTCATGATGAGCTTGCGCAGGCGAGCGGCGGCGGGGCCCTCCGCGAAGCAATCGAAGCCAGAAGCAGGCCCACGATCAGCTCCCTCGGACGTCGACTCGAGAGACACCTCCAGCTCCTCGAGCGCCGGGTGCGTGGCGAGATCAGCGAGGGCCGCCCCATGGTGAAACCGAACGACGGCGGAGCGCAGCGTGGGCAGCGCGGCCTCGAGGGCGTCCGCCGCGTAGTCCAGCAGGAACGGCAGCTCCAGCCGCTCGAGGCGCTCGAACTTGAATCGCGACAGCAGGCGCGAGAGGGCGTCCGAATATATGAGATCCCACGGGCCGCGCTCGAGGCGGACGCTGATGCTCCGGAGCGTGTCGCGGCTGCCACCCTCCTCCTGGGGGCTGCTGAGAGGATCGGTCATTGCCGAAACAAATTCCGTGAGTTGTTCGAGAAACTCAAACTCCAGCTCGCCGAAGTCAAAATCATGATAACTATCCGGTCTGATCGTGTCGACCACAACGGAGAAGCTGCCGAGACCGCCGCTGGATGCCGAGCAGGCGGAGAGCAGGGCTGAGACGGCTTTGCAATGCTTTGCGGCTTTGCGATGCTTTGCGGCTTTGCGACGATTGTTGACATCGGCAAGCTCGAGCTTTGCGGCTTTGCGACGATTGTTGACATCGTCAAGCTCGAGGAGTGTGCTAAGCTCCAGCGTGCAGCCGGCGGATAGTCTGATCCGAGGGCGAGACCGAGCAAAGACCGCTGCCGCCTTGCGGATCTTCGCATCCGTGCTCGCCGCAAGCTGCAGCGACGGCCACGCCGGCACACGATCGACTGCATCCCGCAACTTCCTGCTGACCGGGCGCAAGCAGCGCCACGCCTCTGCAGGCCCGAGCAGCAGCAGGATGGCCTCCAGGACGTCCGGGTGCAGCGCTTCGAGCGCCGACAAGTCGCGCGCCTCGCCGACATCGACGCCCTCTGCGATGTCCGCACGTCTTGCGCGCTTCCTCGGGCGCCCCATCTGAGCGAGAATGAGCGCGAATTTCGAATGGTGCGCTGGCGGGCCGGGGATGGGCGCGCGCACCGCGAACCTGAAGGCGAACCTCAGAAGGCTCAAGAGCTGGATCGCTTGATGGCTCAAAGCCGTGGAGACCTGCCCATGGGCCCGGGGCGCCTCCGGCGTTCACCCTGTCATCCGGCGGGCCGGTGACTCAGGGAGCGGCGCGAATTCGAAGGCAGCACCGCGCGGAGCCGGGTGGGGCAGTGGTTCGTCGATTGGCAAGCGGCCTTGGCTCAGTCGGTAGAGCGTAGGTCTCATAATCCTAAGGTCGTGAGTTCGATCCTCACAGGCCGCACTTTTCTACCTCCCCGCCCCCCGAAGTGCCGGGCTCGACTCCGCCCCGCGCACTTTTGCCTCTCCCGTACCCGGCGCAGCCGCCCCGCCGCTGCTGGATGGCGGCAAGCTCGTCGTTCGTCGTCTTCCCGTCGCCGCCGCCGCTCTCCGGTCAGCAGGGAGCCCGACTCCTCCCGACCGGGCTCCGATCGCTTGCGACGCCGCGCTGACCAGGCCTGGCAGGCGTTGCGGCGTCAGAGGGCGTCAAGGGGACCTCGTCGGCGTGCCTTCTTGCTTCTGCGGGTGTGTTCTGTGTTCGGGTCTCAGCCGATCTGTCTCGCGATCAACGCGCGCATCAGGCCCGCGTCGCTCTGGACGCAACCGGCCTCGAGCTGCTCTCCGCAAGGAGCGGTTCTCGCTCGCTCAGAAGTTCTTCGGCCGCCAGCAGCTCTCGGGTCCGCACGCCCCGACATCGCTGATCGCGATCTGAGCGGCCGCAGACCTCGTCCCGCTGCCGCTGCCACCTTCCCGTCTCACGCCCTCGGCCGGACCTTACGACGGGACCCCACGTACGCGCCCCCCGGCGCTGCCGTCATGCTCAGGCTCACCGCGTCCTGTCAGAGGCCGTCATGCCGACGGAACAGCTGTTCCCGAAGTCGAAGACGGTGGGCCCGGCGCGCAGGATCGGCGTTCTCGGCGGCGGGCAGCTAGCGCGCATGATGAGCTACGCGGCCCACCGCCTCAACATCGAGCTCCACGTCCTGGACCCCGATCCCACGGCGCCCGGCGGGCAGGTGGCGGACCGGCACATCGTACGTCCCGCCAGCTTGTGCGTGTGCGCGCGGCGCTCTCCCGACGCGCGGGGCCAGGTGGGCAGCTTCCGGGACCCGGCGAAGATCCGGGAGCTGGCGGCGGGGTGCGACATGATCACGACGGAGATCGAGCACGTGGACACGGCGGCGATGGCGGAGCTGGAGGCGTCGGGCGTGCGCGTGCAGCCGTCGGCGGCCGCCATCGGCACCGTGCAGGACAAGTTCGCCCAGAAGCGCTTCCTCCAGCACCACGCCGTCCCCATCGGTCCGCCCGCCCCGCCTCGCCCCGCCCCGCCCCGCCGCCGAGCGGCGCGGCAGGCGAGTTCGTGGAGACGCCGGACAAGGCGGCGGTGCTGCGTGCGGGGCAGGAGCTCGGCTACCCGATGCTCCTCAAGTCGAAGCGCATGGCGTACGACGGCAAGGGCAACGCCCTCGTCCGCTCCCCCGAGGACGTCGACGACGCCATCGCCAAGCTCGGCGCCTCCGCGTGCGCCCGCCCCCGCGCCCGCCCCCGCCCCCCCGCTCCTTGCCCTTTCCTTTCCTTTCCGTCTCCTTTTCCCGGCTCTCTTTCTCGAACCGCTTCTCTGCCACGGATGAGGCCCGAAAGCTTCGGCTCGATGGGGCCCAATCTGTCCAGTGAGTCGCGGAGAGTGACCCGCAAGGGGAAATCGTTATAGGAATCGGCGGGCGATTCTTGCCTTTGGTTCGCCTCTCGAGTCGACCAACGATCACATCTCCCCCCTCCCACCCTCTTCTCCCTCCCCCTCCCCCCCTCCCCCCTCCTACCCCTCGGGTCGCCCGGCGGAGCGCCTGACGGGACGGCGCGGGCGGCAGGGAGCTGTACGCGGAGAAGTTCGTGCCGTTCGTGAAGGAGGTGGCGGTGATGGTGGCGCGCGGCACGGACGGCTCGCTCGCCTCGCACCCCGTCGTCGAGACCGTGCAGGAGGACAACGTCTGCCGCTGGGTCATTTGCCCGGCCGAGCTCCCCCCGGCCGTCGCCCGTGAGGCCCAGCGCGTCGCCGAGGCGGCGGTGGCGGCCTTCGACGGCGCCGGCATCTACGGCGTCGAGCTCTTCGTCCTCCCCGACGGCCAGGCCCGCCCCGCCCCGCCCCGCCCCGCCCGCCCCGCCCGCCGGCCGGGCTGACGCGGGGGCCGGGGGGCGGGCAGGTGCTCTTCAACGAGATCGCGCCGCGGCCGCACAACTCGGGGCACCTCACGATCGAGGCGTGCGTGACGGACCAGTTCGAGCAGCACCTGCGCGCCGTCGCCGGCCTCCCCCTCGGCGACCCCGCCATGAAGGTCGGCGCCGCCGTCATGCTCAACATCCTCGGCGCCCGCGGCGACACCGTCGACACCGAGCCCCTCAACCGCGCCATGTCCACCCCCGGCGTGGCGATGCACTGGTACGGCAAGCGCGACGCGCGGAGCGGGCGCAAGATGGGCCACCTCACCGTCGTCGGGCCCACCATGGAGGAGGTCCGCAGGCGCATCCGCGCCATGGGCATCGAGCCGCCGGCCCCCAACCCCCTCGTCCCCTCCTCCTCCGCCGCCGCCTCCTCCTCGGCGGGGCCCGTGCCGGCGGTGGCGCCGCAGGCGGCCCCCGCGGCGCCGGCGGGCCGGCCCCTCGTGGGGATCATCATGGGCTCCGACTCGGACCTGCCGCGGATGAAGCCGGCGGCGGAGATCCTCACCGAGTTCGGCGTGCCCTTCGAGCTCACCGTCGTCTCCGCGCACCGCACGCCCAAGCGGATGATGGAGTACGCCGCGTCGGCCCACGAGCGCGGCCTCCGCTGCATCATCGCCGGGGCCGGCGGCGCGGCGCACCTCCCCGGCATGGTCGCCTCGATGACGCCGCTCCCCGTCGTGGGGGTCCCCTGCCGCACGTCGGGCCCCCTGGACGGCGTCGACGCCCTGCACTCGATCGTGCAGATGCCCAAGGGCGTGCCCGTGGCCACCGTCGGGATCGACAACGCGGCCAACGCCGGCCTCCTCGCCGTCCGCATCGTCGCCTCCTCGGACCGCGCCCTCCTCGACCGCATGGCCGCCTACCAGCGCGACATGGAGCAGATGGTCCTCGACAAGGCCGACAAGCTCGAGCGCGAGGGCTGGCAGAACTACGGCACCCCCGCCGCCGGCCTCGGCTTCAAGATGTGACCGCCCCTCCCACCCGAACCACCGCCCTACCCTCCGCCCCCCCTCTTTGTCCCACGAGCTAGCTCTGCTTTGATAGTTGCTTTGGTAGGCACTTGCACTTTTAGATCTTTTATCGTTAGCCGCTGCTTTCTTTGAGATGTACTGTTCTTCCAAGTTGAGCATATGCATCTTTCCAGTCGAACTCGAGCTCGGAACTCCAATTCGGGTTCGGGGGGCGTGAAGAGCCACTCGCGAGCCCGCGAACGCAGTCGATGCAGACTTCGTAATTGCAATTACTGTGGTACAACATATCTTGCTTATACTTGCTACTAAACAAGGGTAAACGCCTTGTATCGGCGGGCGGGCGGCGCGGGGCGGCCGGCGGCGGCGACGGGCGGCTACTGCATGCTCTCGATCTCGTCGCGCATCTCGTCCTTGAGGCGCTGCTTGAGGGGGCCCGTGAAGAGCTCCATCACCCGGTCCTGCCCCCCCGCCCGCCCCGTCGGCCCCCGCGGGGCGGGGCGGGGGGCGGGGGGCGGGGGCGGGGGGCGGGGGCGGGCACCTGGACGAAGGAGTACCAGTGGAGGACGTGGCGGGTCTTCTCGCCGCGGTGGTACCACTCGATGCCCCAGCGCCCCAGCCCCGGCTGGAAGGAGAGCTTCACCGACGCGCAGTAGCCGACGGCGCCCTCGCGGTTGACGACCGCCTCGTACTCCTCGAGCCCCACCAGCCCCTTCATCATCTCCTGCGCCACCGCCGCGTCTGCGCCCCCGTCCCCGCCCCGTCACCCCGCGCCCCGCCGTGTCGCCGCGCGCGAGCGCAGGTGGCGCGGGGCGCACGGGTGACGACGAGGACGTTGAGGTTCTGCTTCATGCAGTACTGCTGGGCGATCATGCGCACCGCGTTCGCCGCCCGCTCCGACATCTGCTCCTTCGACTCCGGGTAGGGCGCCACCTGCACGGGGCCCTTCGGCGCCTGCAGCCCCGGGAAGTTCTTCGCCAGGATCGACCCTGCGCCCCGCCCCGCTCGCCCCGCTCCCCCCGCCGCCCCCCGCCCCGGCGGCCGGCGCCGCGCACCCGGCAGCGAGTTCATCTCGATGAGGGGCAGCTCGTGGAAGTAGCGGCCCGAGATGTGCTCGCACACCATCGGGTAGATCTGCGCCCCGCGCCCCCTCGCACCCCCGCTGCGTTCGGCCGCCGGCGCTCCAACCTACCTCCATGGGGGCGTTCAGCCACGCGTTCGCGCCGCTGGCCGTCTCTGTGCGACGGGCGTCAGCCTCTGAAGTGGACACAGGGCGGTGGCCGCCGGAGCTCACGGAGGGTGCGCCAGAAGGGCGACACGAGGACCTTGTGGATCTGGCCGCCGGGGCCAGCGCGGTGGACGCGCCGGGCGAGGCGCCGGCCGAGCTCCTGGGCATGCCGCATGCCATCTGCGAACATGAAGTTGAGACGCTTTGCGGGCTAACGCCGGGAGCGGCCCGTTCCCTTGAGCCGGGGCACAGACTCAGTCGGAGGGCTCACCATCCGAAAGCGGCGGGTCTGGGCACGCGAGTCAGAGTGCGAAGGGGGCGGGGTGATTAAACAGATAAACTGACCGTACGGGAAATCGGCATCTGGTGGCGCAGCGGAGGTGCGGCGAACTCAAGGGTTAGCTCTCGAGGGATAGGGCTGGGCGGCACTGTTGAGGCGGTAATTGATCGGTAAAGCTCGTACCGTCGTTCCAGACAGCTGCGGGACGAGGGGCAAGCAGGGTAAAGGGACGAGTGTCAGTTGGGGCAGGCTCCGTTTAGGATTTCGAAGGCGGCGAACCGTTGATGTAGTCGACACGCTCGCCGTGGCGGGCGATGTACAGGCTCCCGACCATCTTTCGTGAGGCGAAGTAGCGGCCCTTTTTTTCCGTTGGCCCGGCCCTCGCGCTGTACCCAGGGTGGAATGATCCCTGGGTACGCAGAGCGCGCCTTGCGAATCGGAAAACCCTGACCAGCTCGAGCAAACTGCGCTTGATTCGAAGAAAGGAAGCGGCGGCGGTGCGCGCGTGACGCCTCGTCCCTCCCTTCCCACGCTGCCAACGCGGCGCGCGTTTTGACCGCTGCACCTCGCGCAGGCGTTTTCGGCCGTTATTTCCTCTTATAAGCGCGGCGGAACTGCAGGATCCCGCCACTCTCAGCGCTGGGGCCAGCAGCTCATCGGCCAGGCTTTCTTTCACGGAATCGCTGGCTGCACAGCCTGGAAATCGAAGCTGACTCCCCGGACGGTAGCAGCATAGCCGCTTTGCATCCATCGAGCGTTCGGCATTCGCCCGTCAGCAGCTAGTCCAGGCCAGCACGCCGTTGAGCACTTCGGCCCCGCGCCGTTTTTTATGCCACCGGCACCCTTTAGTAGCGCCGGGATGGCGTCACTGAATGGTCTGAGCGACCTAGAAGCTGGAGCTTCGATACCAAAGCCGGTGGAGCTGACCTTCACGCAACGAGCGGTGGCATTCGCTCCTGCCAGCGAGGTCAGGCCAGCGCGGCCGTGGTTCACTTACGGGTCGGGCGAGAAGAGGCCCGTAACGAAGCTAAGAGAAAAGGTGCTCTTCCGCTCGCCGCGCCGCCTCTGCCCGCGCCGCGGTCGGCCGCTGACCTGCGGGCGTCGGCCTCGGGGCAGGATCTCGTCTTGTTCCGTCTGGGAGAGTATGTGCAGCAGTCGTGGCTCCTCGTGCGGGAGTACCCCGTGATCTACGGCGCCTTCTTCCTCCTGCCCACCATCGCGGACCTGCTGCTGCCCGTCATCGCCGCCATCTACTTCCTGGAGCAGAACTTCATCCTCGAGACCGAGGGCCTCGCCGAGCAGATAGCCAAGGTCGCCGTCCCGCTCCACTGCATCGCCCAGTTCTTCACGGAGGTCGGCTTCACCTTCGGGCTCGCCCAGCTGAGGCGACGGCCCATCTCCCTCGCCCACGCCGTCGCGGTGGCGACGCAGCGGCCGAACATGCCGCCGATGCTGGACGCGGCGGCGATCCTGGTGAGCGTGGTGCGCTCGGGCGTGGTGGGCCTCATCTGCATGTCGGTGAAGCTCTTCATCGCGGCGTACGTGCTGGGCGCCCTCTCGCTGGTGACGGGGACCTTCGCATTCGCGGACCCCGTCGTCGTCCTGACCTCGCTCCTCTTCGCCGGCTTCTCCGTCCTCATCTGGCTCGTCTTCCCCCGCATCCTCGCCACCGTCTTCGTCACCCCCGTCCTCTTCGCCGACAAGTGGGAGCTCAACCGCGGCTCCTCCTCGGTCTCCATGTTCACCGGCTTCCGCGAGCACTTCAAGCTCTGCGCCTCCTTCGTCGCCTTCGAGGCCCTCGGGCTCGCCACGCTCGGCCTGGGCGCCGCCGTCGGCCACCTCGCCCTCCTCTTCGCCTTCTTCGACATGTACGAGCCCTTCCTCGACGACCCCGACGCCTCCGCCCGCCGCCTCGACTAGCGTCCCCCCGCTCCTTTCCCCCCTTCCTTTCCCCCCCCGGCCGATCCGCGGCCCCTTCCTCCCCGCGCTCCCGCCAGCCCCACGAGTACTAGTGCTCTCCGTACCCGTCCTGCGCAGCCCCCGTCCCCGTCACCTTTCGCGTTTCGAATCGCCTATTTTTCGCTTTTTAAAGAGATCGTAAACCCGCTAAAGAGAACCTGTGCTCTCGATGAAATCGTATTGAAGGAACCTTCTATTAGGAAGAAGCGTGCGCAGGGCCGGGGGCGGGGCGGGGCGGGGCGGGGTGCACGTGGTGCGGGGCGGGGCGGGTCAGCAGGGGGCGTCGGGGCCGGGGAGGTCGATGGGGAGGGCGGCCGGGGGCAGGCGGAGGAGGCCGGCGCCGGCGGCGTCGGGGCAGGGGAGGGGGCACACGGAGGCGCCGAGCCAGGCCGCCTCCAGGGCGGCCCGCGCGGGGCCCTCCACCGCGATCCCGAACAGCGCGTCGTGGCCCCCCGCTGCAGACGGGCGCCCGTCAGCCGCGCCGCGCCGCGCCGGGGCGGGGCGGGCGGGGCGGGGCGGGTCGGACCGCCGGGGACGCCGGCGGCGAGGACGCCGGGGAGGGCCATGGCGGCGTCGGCGCGGGCGGTCTGCTCGGGCGGCTCCACCGGCACCCCGCCCCGACCCCCAGCTCCCGCAGCAAGGCCGTGCTGCCGCGAACGCCTCCCACGCCTCCCCAGCAGCGCCCCCACGCGCCCCGCCCCGCCCCACGCCCCGCGCACCGCCGCCCCGCAGCGCGCCAGCTCCGCCGCGTACCCCTCGGGCCGCTCCCGCGCCTCCCGCTCGAGGGCCCGCAGCGCCGCCTCCACCCGCGCGTTCGCCGCCGCCAGCCCGCCCCACACCCTCTCCACTGCCGCCCGTCGGCCGCCGGGCGGGCGGGGACGGGAGGCTGGGGCGGGGCGGGGGGCGGGCCCGACCATCCGGGGAGCGTGCGGCGCGCCAGCGGAGGACAGCAGAGACGAGGGCCGGGGTGTTGGAGCCGCCGTGCACCTCCCCCACCACCAGCGCCAGCCCCGGCGGCAGCCGCAGCCCCTCCCGCGCCCCGTCCCACTCCCCTGCCCCTGTCAGCGCGGCGCCGGCGGGGGCAGGGGGGGCCGAGGGGGGAGGCGGGCGGGCGCACGGCGGAGGCAGGCCTCGAGGGCCTCGGGGGCGGGGACCGCGTCCTCGTCCTCCGCCTGCCGCCCCGCTCGCCCCGGGGCGCAGCGGCGGGCGGGTCCGGCGGGGGCGGGCGGGGCGCACGGGGCCGGCGAGGAGGCCGTCGAGGAGGGCGGGGAGAAGCGGACGTAGCGCTGCGAGCCGTACACCGCCGCACTCACGTCGAACCCGCTCCCGATCTGCCCCCCGCCCCTCGAGCTCGGCGGGGCGGTCCGGGATGGCGCGGGGGCGCGGGGCGGACCTTGCCCTGCGCGCGGCAGTGGGCGAGCTGCGCCACGTTGTGCACCAGCCGCAGCGCCACCCTGCCCCGCGCGCCCCCGTCGGCCTGCGTGCGGCGCGGCAGGCGGGCGTCGGGCGGGCGGCGCACTCGTGGGCGTCGGGGCGGCCTGCGGGGGGCCCTTCGGGGGACGGGAGGTCGGCGAGTCCCAAGTGCTGCAAAAGGGCCCCCACGAGCGCCGTCACCAGCGCTGCCGAGCTCCCCAGCCCTGTCCACCCGCCCCGTCAGCCCCGGCGCAGGCGCAGATGCGGCGGTGCGGCGACGGCGGGTCGCGCCTGTCTTCACGATGCCGCCGTCGGGGGCGCGGTCGGGCGGCAGGAAGGGCGGCAGGGAGGCGAGGGACTCGGAGGAGAGGGGCAGGCCGCGCCGCTCGACCTGGGCCGGCGTCAGCCGCGGTCAGAGGCGCGATCACGCAGCGCAGAGCGCGGCCGGCGCGCCTCGAGGCGGTGCGAGTAGAAGTCGTTGCCGCCGAGCAACGTGACGGCCAGGCCGCCGGCGCAGCGCTCGCGGAAGCGCGCCTCGCCCAGCGACGACCGCGCCAGCGCGAGGCAGTGCGAGATCGGGTACTCGATGAAGCGGTTCCGCGGCCCAGGCGACGAGGGCGGCGCCGGGACGAGCCGCACGCCATCGAAGTCGAACGCGTCCCGCCGCTCGAACTGCGGCGAGTGGACCTGCACGCGCACGGCGGCGCCGCCCTCGACTGGCGGCCGCAGCGGCTCGACGACCGCGTAGAAGCGCGCGCCGACGGAGAGGACGAGGCCGGCGTTCGGCTGCTCCAGCACCAGGTAGCCGCCCGTCACCAGCACCTTGCCGGGAGCGCTGGCTACCGTGCGCTCCATCGCCTCTCGTCCGCAGGGCCGTGCACCGGCTCGGGCCGACGATCGAATTGCGGCAGAGATCGGTACCCCGCCCCCTCAAAAAACAGCAGATCACCCGCCCCTTCGCCTTCAAGACTCGCGATTGTGACAGGCCCTATAGCTAGCTAGGCGAAGCGCGGGGCGCGGAGCTCGGCGGCGACGGCGGCGGGGACGCCGTTGAAGCGGACGTCGACGACGGAGAGCGACGGCGAGGCGCGCTTCGCCGCCAGCAGCTCCTCCCCGGCCCCCGCCACCTGCCACCCTTCAGCGCCCCCGGCCGGGCACGGGGCCGGCGGCGGGCGGCGCGGGCACCCGGTTGTCCAGGAGGTCGAGGCGGCGCAGGGCCGACTCGGGGTTCCCGGCAATCGCCTCCGCCAGCGCCCGCCCGCCCGCCTCCCGCACCCCGTTCCCGCTGCACCCGGCGCCTCAGCCGCGGAAGAGCCGGCGCTGCAGCGCGGGCGGGCGTGCGGGCAGGCCTGAGGAGGAGGCTCTCGAGGGCGCGGTTCTCGCGCAGGCCGTCGGCGATGTACGCGGCGCCCGTGTCCCCCAGGCGGTTCCTGCGAGCCCGTCAGGCCGGGGGGCCCAGGGGCCGGGGGCGGGGCGGGGCGGCGTGCTTGTCGAGGTTGAGGAGGCGGAGGGCGGGGTTGGAGGCGAGGGCGCGGCCGAGGGCGCGGGCGCCCGCGAAGCCGATGCGGTTGCCCCCGAGGTCCAGCGCCGTCACCCTCCCGTTCCCCGCCAGCCCCTGCGCCCCCCGCCCCGCCCCGTCAGGCGGGGGTACGGCGGGGCGGGGCGGGGCGGGGCGGGCCTCGGCGAGGGCGCGGCACTCGTCGTCGCCGAGGGCGCGGCCGAAGAGGGAGACCTCGGGGGCCGCCAGGTCCACCACCAGGCCCGCCCGCAGCTCCACCGGCCGCGCCGCCCCGCGCCCCGACCCCGAGGCAGAGCCCGTCGCGGGCAGGCTCCCCGCCCGCGCCCCGAGGAGGCCGCGGGGAGGGGAGGAGCCCGCCTGCGCGGGGCCGTCCAGGCGGCCCCGCTGGCGGAGGAGTCGCCCCAGGCCTGGCGCGGGGCGGGGCGGGGCCCGTGGCGGAGGCCTCGGGGGTGCCGGGGCCGGCGAGGCCCTCGGCCGAGCCCCCCGGCCCCGTCGTCACCAGCGACGCCGATGCCCACGCCGCGCCCGCCCCGCCACCGCTCCCCGCCGCCTCCCGCGACGCAAAGGCTGGCGCCTCGGGCGGCGTGTAGTAGGGCGCCTGGGGCGCCGGGTAGGCCGCCCGATCCGCCGGGCTGTACGCGCCCGCCTCTGGCGGAGTGTAGTATGCCGCCGGGGACGGCGTGTAGGCGGGTGCGTCCGGCGACGCGTAATGAGGCGGCGGTTCTGGAGAGGCGTAGGCGGCTGCCTCCGGCGGGGCGTAGTAGGGCGGTTGGGGAGAGGCGTAGGCAGGTGGCTCCTGCGGGGCGTAATGGGGCGGCTGCGGTGATGAGCTGGCGGGTGGCTCCGGCGGAGCGTAGGCTGGCGTCTCCGCGGGTGAGTAGGCCGGCGGCTCCGGTGGCGCGTAGTAGGCTTGCTGGGCGTGCGCGTGCGCGTGTGCCTCCGGATGAGCGTGGTAGGGCGGCTCCGCCGGGGCATGGTAGGCCGGCGGGGAGAGCGCGTAGACTGCCGCCTCCTGCGGCGCGTAGAGCGCGTAGGCCGGCGCCTCCTGCGGCGCGTGGGCCGGCGGCTCCGGCGGCGCGTAGAGCGGCTGGGGTGGCGCGTAGGCGTTCGAATCCCGCGAGGCGTGGGCGGGCGCCTCCGGCACGGCGTACACGGGCGGCTGAGGCGGCTCGTACGCTGGCGACTCCGCCTGAGCGTAGTAGGACGGCTCCGGCTGAGCGTAGTAGGATGGCGCGTAGGCGGGCTGCTCTGGCGGGGCGTGGTACGCAGGCGCACCCGCGCCGGCGTCCGACGGCGCCGAGGCGGCCTCCGCCTCGTGGGGTGGACGGAAGGAGGGCGGGGGCGGGGGCACGTGCGCGGGGGCGGCGAGGGAGGCGGCGGCGGCGGGGAGGTGGCCGAGGGACGTCCGCAGAGACGCGACGGGGTGCTGGCCGTCCCGGGGGAGGGAGGAGGAGGGCGGGGCGGAGGCGGCGGGAGGGGCGTGGGGCCCGGGGGGCGTGCGGGAGGCGATGGGCGGCTCCGGGGCGAGGGGCGCGCGGAGGGAGGCGGCGGGGTGCTGGAGGGAGGTCGAGGGGCCCGGGCGGCCGCGGCGGGCGGCTCTGGCGGAGCGGCCCCGCGGAGCGAGGCGGCCGGCGCCGGCTGCTGCTCGGGAGGCCGAAGGGAGGCGACGGGCGGAGAGGGGTGCGCGGAGAATACAGCGGCTGGCGGGGCGGGCGGGCCGCTGGAAGACGCGACAGGCGACTCGGTGGGCGCCCCCGGGCCGCCCCGCTCGCCGCCCGAGCGCGAGGCGTGCGGCGGCGGGGGCGCGTCGGCGGAGGGCGCGGAGGGGCCCGCCTCGGGGCGCGAGGGTGGGAGAGGGATCTCGAGGAGGCGACGGGCGGGGCAGACGGGCCGTCCTGCGGGGCCGCGGCCGGGGGCGACGAGGGCGCAGGAGGCCGCTCCTCCCCCGAGCGTCCTCCTCCGGCCGGGACGCCCCGGCGGCCTGCGCGGGGGCCGGGGCCGGGGCGTTCCGTCCCGGGGAGGCGTCGCGGCGGCGGGCCTCGAAGGCATCGCGCCACTGCTGCGCGCCCCGCCCGAGCGCCTGCGCGTACTCCTGCGCCCGCCGCGCGTGCTCCTCCTGGGCGCGCCGCCGCTGCTCCTCGCGGCCCCGCGCCAGCGCCCGCAGCATCTCCGCGTCCGCCTCCGCCCGCCGCTGCGCCCGCTCCTGCGCCCCGCCCCGTCGGCCGCCGGCGCGGCGCGGCGCAGGATGGCGGGGCGGGGCGCACGCGGGCGATGCGCTTGCGCTCCTCCTCCGAGAGGCCGTCGTCGGGCGGCGGCGCCCCGCGCAGCGGCGAGGGCGGCCGCACGCCCTTCGGCGACGGCGGCCGGTACGCCGAAGAGGGGCGGGGCGAGGGCGAGGGCGGCCGGGCCACCGGCGCGGCGGCCGGCGCCTTTGGTGGGGCGGCCTCCGGCGCCGGGGGCGCCACGCGGCGCGCCGAGCCCCCGCCGGCCGGCGGCGGGAGGGCCGCAGCAGCTGCGGCGGCGGCGGCGCCCGCCGCGACCGACGGGGTGGGCGCAGCAGCCGGGCGCGGGACGAGGAGAGGGGAGGGGCGCGGAGGGCGTGCGGCGAAGGAGCAGCGGGCTGGCGGTGGGGGACGGACGGGCGCGGCGGCGGCCGCCGGCGCGGGAGGAGGCTCGCGGGGCGGGCTGGGAGGGGCGCCGCCGCCGCGGGTGCCGGCGTGGGACGCGCCTCGGGGGCGGCGGCTGGGGCTTGGTGCGCGCCTTGCGGAGGGGAGGGTGGCGAGGCCGAGGCCGGGGGCAATGGCGAGACCGGGAACGGGGCGGGGCAGGCGGGGAGGCCGCGGCCGGGGCTTGGGGCGGCGGGGACGGGGCCTGCGGGGGACTTCTGCGGGGGAGCGGCGGGGAGGGGCTCGAGGACGCGCGAGGAGGCGGAGGAGGGGCGGGGCGCGAGGGCCTGCCGCGCCACCCGCAGCGCCCCCGTCGGCTGCGGGCCCCGCGCCGCCCCCGCCGGCGACGGGGCGCGCTTCCCCGCTGAGCCCACGGCGGGGACCGGCGGCCGCCCTGCCCGGTCCGCTGCCGCGGGGGGCGGAGACGGGGCTGGGGGCGGGGACGGGGCGGCGGAGGGCGCGTGGGTGGGGCCCTGTGCGGGGCGGGGGGCAGGGAGGGGGCCGGGGCGGCGCGTGGAGCGGGTGCTTGGGCGGGGCCGGGGCCGGGCGGGGGGGCGTGGATGGCCTCGAGGTCGCGGATGACCGCCTCGAAGCCCGGCCGCTTCCCCGCCTCCTGCGCCCAGCACCTGCCCGGGCCGAGGTTAGCCGCCAGCCCCCGGCCCCGTCGCCCCCGCCGGCCGGCGCACCGCTGCATGAGGGGCACGAAGGGGTGCGAGCGGGCCGCCGAGGGGATGCGCGGCCGCTGCCCGGCCGCCACGCCGCGCATCTGGGGGCGGGGGCGTGAGGCGGGCCGGCCGGGCAGAGCGGCGCGGGGGGCGGGGCCGCACGATCTGCTCGGCGGACATGCCGGCGTAGGGGACCTGCGGGGGCCGTGAGGGGGCCCGCAGCCACACGGGCGGGGCGGGGCGGGGGCGGGCCTCTGCGGTGGCGAGCTCGTAGAGGACGATGCCGAAGGCGTAGACGTCGACGGGCAGCCCGTACCGCCCGCTCGCCAGCACCTCTGCCCGGCCGTCGGCTCCGCGGCGGGGCGGGAGGGCGGGGCGGGGCGGCGGGGCGCACCGGGGGCGATCCAGAGGGGCGAGCCGATGCCCTGCGTCATCACGGCCCCCTGCGGGCGGCGTGAGGCCGGCAGGACGGGGCGGGTGGAGGCGGGGCGGGGCGGGGCGGGCCTCGGCCTTGACGCGGGAGAGGCCGAAGTCGCACAGCTTCGCCCGCATCGCCTCGTCCAGCAGCTGCGCCCCCGCTCGCTCGCTCGAGCCCTCCCTCCCGCCCTCGGCGGCGGGGGCGCACGATGTTGGGGGACTTGAGGTCGCGGTGCATGATGTCGCGGCTGTGGAGGTAGCGCAGGCCCCGCGCCACGCCCAGCGCCACGTCCAGCGCCTGCCGCAGCGGGAGCCCCGCCCCGCCCCGGCCCCGGAGGTAGTCCCACAGGCTGCCCCGCCCCATGTACTCCGTCACCAGGCAGTACGGCGCGCTCGTGCTCGCCCCCAGGAACTGCCCCGCCCGGATAAGGGGGGCGGGCGGCGGGGTGAGCTGCGGGCGGGCCTGGACGACGTGGGGGTGGCGGCAGGCGGCGAGCATGGCGACCTCCTTCTTGAACGCTTCCACGTCCTTCGCGTTCATGTGCTGCACCACCTGCGCACGCACGCCCTTAGCCGCCCCCCCGCGCCACGCCCCGCCCGCCCGCCCGGGGCGCACCAGCTGCTTCACGGCTACCTCCGTGTCGTTCCACCGGCACAGCGTCACCTTCCCTGCGCGCCCCGCCCCTCAGCCGGCGCCGGCCCGCAGCGAGCGAGTGAGCGAGCGCGGGGCGGGGCGGGGCGCGCCGAAGGTGCCCTGGCCGAGCGTGCGCATGTGCTTGAGGTCGGAGGGCGAGATCTCGCTAAAGCCCAGGGAGCCGCCCAGGGAGCTGCCCCGCTTGGCCAGGTCCAGCTGCATCAGGAGCGCCTCCAGCGTCACGTTCCGCTTCAGCTTGGTCCCTGCCCGCCGGCACCGCCGCATCAGCGCTCACGCAAAGCAAGCCAGACGTCCTAGGGGCGCGGCGGCAGCCACTCCGACACACGAACGACGCACCGGCAGGGACATCGGCCCGGCACGCAGGACAGCGGCGGAGGTTTCGTGCGCAGGCCTCGCAGAATGACTGAATGCGTGCGTCAGCTGCGTTCGGGCGGCGCGTGCGGGGGCTCACGTGGGTGCAGGGCAGCAGAACCGGCGCCCGCAGCCGGCCCTTGCACACGCCGCAGTCCATTGGCGCTCACGGGTGCGGCCAACTCCGCCGGAGCGCTAGCTATAGGCACACATGCCGCTCGCGGGGCTTCGGTTGGACTCCCAGGTCTCGAACGCGGCTCCGACTCGCCGGCGCTCCGTTAATGCGTCAGACCGGTACGCTAGATGCGCCTTGTGACTAGAAAGCGGCGGGGAGGGGCAGGACAGCGAGGGAGCGGCGTAGAAGAATTTGATCAGCACTTTGCGTGTTCGAATCCCAGTGAAGGCACTTCTTCTCGGGGGACGCACTTCTTCCCAAGAGAAGCCCCCGCAGCCTAGAAAATGAGCGGGTGCGTTAACAGCCACACGTCTCGTGCGCTTCGAGCGATTTCTTAGCCCGCCACGATGAGGCCATCGCCAGCGAACCCGCGTGGTTTCCTGTGCCCCCGGCCTGCGTTCGATTGCTCCAACCGTGCTAATGTGGGTATCGCGTCGTGTGCGCAGTCGCGACGACCGGAGGAGAAGCCGGAGCCCTGCGAGGAGAAGCCGGAGCCCCGCGAGGCGCTCCTCGCCGAGGCGAGACAGCGGACGGGATCGCGATAGATCACCGCGCCGTTCATCGCCCGCTCGTGACGAACGGCGCGACGGCGACGAGGAACGCCCCTCGAAGCAGATGAAGTCTTCGATCGGTGCGGCCTGTCCTTGGCACTCCTTGCTTCCCCCTCGCGTTCATTTGCTCACCTTTCGTTTGCACAGGCACGCCCGCTCCCCCGCCTGAGGCCGGCGTTCGGGTCAGTCCGGTTTTCCAGAAGCCAGCCTGTGTCGATTGGTGCTGACGCGCACCGCAGCAGCGGATGCAGTCGGCGATTGTCGTTCACGGAGGTCCCGCGGCACCGCTGCCGCTCAACTCGCCAACGAGCGCCGCGGACCGCGCGAAGGCGGTCGAGGCGATGGGCGTTGACGCTCCGGCCGTGAAGAAGCGCAACCGTCAGATGATGAACGTGCTCGTGGGGACGCTGCAGTCGTTCAAAAAGGACTGGAGCAAGTTCGAGAAGAGCGATGCGAAGCAGAAGCAGGACTCGAAGTGGAAGGAGATCGTCGAGAAGGAGGAGACTGAGCGGAACAAGGCGATCGAGGAGGCGAAGAAGCGTCGCGCCGAGAGGGAGGAGACCATGCGCGTACGCCGCGAGGCGGGTCGTCGCCAGGGCGAGGCCCGCACTGCCGAGATTCTGGTTCGCCACCCGTGCCCCTTCCGTGGTTCCGTCCATCTGACGGAGTGGCGCCAGCTGAGAAGGAGCGCACGTCAGCGCTACCACTTGAGGTTCATTTTGCGAACTGCGGTGGCTCTCGCCTCGCCGCTGATCGATGCGCGCCTGCAGCTTCTTCCTGCGCACGCAGGCGCAGCCGGCGATCTACTTCATGCCGAAGGTGGTGCCTGAGGCGCTGGCGAGCACGATCCAGCCGCTGGAGAAGCCGGAGTTCGGCCCGATGGAGGAGGCCATCGCGAAGCGCGTGGCGCAGCTCGAGAAGGAGGCCGGCCTGCCCGAGAGCAGCAAGGAGGCGGGCCCGGCGCCGATGGACACGAGCGCGGACGACGACCGGCGGCGGCGGCGGCGGCGCGGGGAGGACGACGAGGAGGAGGGCGAGGAGGAGAAGGCGGAGAAGGGGGAGGCCCCCGAGGGCGACAAGGCGCGGCGCCCGCCCCCGCCCCCCGCGGCAGCGGCTGACGGCCGGCGGCGCAGGGCGAGGGCGAGGAGAAGAAGGACGAGGAGAGCGACGACGAGGGCAAGGAGATGACGCCGCGGCCCTCGGCGCGCCCCCGGCCCCCCTCGCCCCGCGCCTGCACCTCTTTTTCTCTAACGGCGGCCGCGCAGGCGCCGGGCGTGAAGACTTCGGAGCGCTACAACCCGGACGAGGGGAAGGCAAAGGAGGAGAAGGAGGAGAAGGAGGAGGCCAAGATGGACGAGTCCTCCGGCTGAGGACGGCCCCCCCGCCCCCTCCCCCAGGGGCGCCCACCTCTAGCTCGTTTCACCAAGGTTCATCCACCCATAGAGATAACAGCTCGGCTCGAGTAACTGTCAGGCACTTCAATTCACCAGCAGTTCAGCAGTTCAGCGCTTTCTGTGCCATATAGCGTGTTGGGGCGCATGCGGAAGCATCGAGCATCGCGCAGTCTGTGCTGCGGAGGTTCATTCGGATTCATTGTTGTTGCAGAGGTTCATTCGGATTCCCTCCCTTCCCTGCTCTCAGAGTCTTGATCTAGATCTAGCTATAGAGGATCTCCGGATTTGCCACGTTCAGCCGTCGCCCGGGGCCCTGTATACGTAAGCCTATTAATATATTTCCCTTAAGCTTCCCGCCCGGAGTCCCGGATCCGGACCCCGCTCGCAGCCGCGTGCTGCATGATCATGAGAGCGATACTTACACGGAATTCGAATGAGAGCCGAGCTGGAGGGCGCGCGCGCCGCGGCAAGCTTAAGGCCGCCGGGCGCGGCAAGTATACGTACATAATTATAACGTTAACTAGTACTTAACTTATATATAATTAGTAGAGCCCGATCTGTATAATTACTAGAGCCCGATCTGTCTCGGTTCTGGCGGAAAAAGACCGCTGCTCTTGATATCCGTGTCCAGCAAGCGAAGACTTATCGCATGCCGATGCGTTCCGGCGTTCTCCTTGCCTGGGCTGTATTTATTGGGTCCCTACATTATGCTCTATATTTGCTTGACCCCCCTGATGCTCAGTATTCGACATGGCAAGAGAAGCTTCGCGCTTTTGCTGGCGTGAGCGGGCAGCTTTCGAAGTATATTTCTCCTCTGCCGTGGCGTCAAGGTGGTCTCAACTGCCCGGATATTCGAGCTTTTTCGTTATCGCTGAAAATGAAGTGGGTGGCCTTGCTCGCTGACCCCTCTTGTTCAGCTCCTTGGAAGGAGTACCTCTTGAGCAAACTGGACGCTCAGCTGGCACCTTTTTCCTATGGCCCCGCCCTTGTCTCGCTCCGCCTCCCACTTGACAGACTTGACTTGCCTCCTATTTGGAAGCGGACTCTCTCCGAGTGGGCTCAGCGCCAGGGCGTGTGTCAACCTCGTAACTCTCCCGAAGTGTTATCCCAACCTCTTTTCTTCAATCCTCTGTTCAGTACTCCCGGCGACGAGGTCGACTGGAGTCGCTGTGCACGGTCCGGCTTGCTGCGGGTCTGCGATATCTGGGATTGTGCTGCCCGGGGTTCCGGGCTCCAGCAGCTGCCTCCTCCGCCCTCCACTCCTTTTTCCCTAGTCTGTGTTCTGCGCTCCCGGCTACTTGGCGCCAGGTTCTCGAGGCCCTGCATCGCCGCCTCAGCATCTCTGGTGGTCCGGACCGGACGCCTCGTTTGCTCTCCTTCGAGGCCCAAGTGGTACTTTTGTTGCCTTCCCTGTTCGCGATAACCAGATAATTCCACGGGTGCTGGACTACATACCGCGCGTTCCTTGCCGCCCTGCGGCTTCCCACCCTGTGGGCCTATCCTCGAGCTCCAATTCAATTCTGTCCCGTTTGCTCCCGCTGCATGTTTGCTTCAGCGCTGTCTTCCTCTCTCTTCGTCGCGGGACCCTGCCTGGCCTTTTTGTTCTTGGCGCAGGCCCTTCGGCCTTTCTTTCTCTTGATAATCTTGCGTTCACTTTCGCTCGTATGCTCCCTCTCCGCCTCTCCTCTGTTCGTCGCTTCTACTGCCTTGAGGTCCAGCGGCTTCGCGATGTGTCTAGCCACGCTCAGATGCCCGATGCTAAGTGGGGGTTTCCCGGCGCCTTGTCTCCGTCCCGTCTTCCTAATCTTGTCGTCCTTCAGTGTTTCCCGATGCTTTGGATCGATGCTCTTTACCGTTTGCATTTCAAATTGTATCGTTTGGGCGAGCAACAGTCGCCCCGCCGTCGTTTCTGTCGGGTTTGTAATGACGGATCTGCTCGCTCTCACGCGCACGTTTTCTCTGAGTGCCCGCTTTCTCGTTCGTTCTGGGATTTCATTCGTGAGCGCCTGAATTTCTGGGCTTCTACTCTTCCACCGGATGAGCGTGAAGAGGTCGCAGTGCCTGAGCTCTCTCTCTTCCACATCCTCTCGGTTCCGGATTTATCTGGGCCCATTTTGCGCAGTAAAGTTAACCCCGCCTTCTGCCTTCGCTCACTTGGAGCGATCCTTGCTGGCGTATTTTCCATCCAACAGGTTGCTCGCGCTCGGTGCGATCTTGAGGAGGCTGACATTGATGCGCCTTCTTACAACCGCGCCGCGCTTGTTGCCGCCTGGGACAGAAATATGTCGTACCTCGAGTTCACCCTTTCGCAGGCTTCGGCCTTGTTGGAGGAGCGGCGCGCTCGCTTGGCTGCTGCTGACGCTGATGATCAGGCTGCCTCGGATGATGACGCACATGATTCAGAGTCTGGTACCGGTTCTCATCGTTCTAGTTCAAGCTCTGATTCTGACTCGTCCGGCGCTCCTTCTTCGGGCGGTGCTGACAACCTCGTCTCTTCGCGTGACATCGATTCTGTCCTCCGGAATCCTGCGGAGTTTGCCGTTCGTGGGAATGTCCCGTTGGGGATCCCTGGTGGTCGCCCGCCTCCTGCGCCGTCCCCTCCTGCTCTGGCCCCTGTAGTGACCCTTGGGCCCATTCCTATTCCTGCTCTCGCTGCCCCTCTCGACGCTCCTTTCCCCCATTCCCTGCGGTCCCGATCCCTGTGCTCCTTGGCCCTCTGGCCCCGCCTCTGCCTCCTCCCTCCTTACAACTTGCTGTCACGGGGCCTCTTCACTTGCCTGTTCCCCGGCAGGTCCCTGGTCATCTTGCAGCTCCATACCCCTTCTTACCTCTTCCCCTTGCTCCTCCACTTCCGCCCCTGCGAGGCCCTCTTTCTGACGTCCTCCTGGTTCAGCCCCCTCTTCAGCCCATCCTTCTTGCCCCGCTTCTGCAACTGTGACGCTGGGCGGCACTATCTTTTTGCATGCCCCTCCCGCCTCTACGTCCCCGGTCTCTTTGCGTCTGCATCCACTTTCCCGGATCCGCTTGCAGGCCCCCTCGCCTCCAGAGCTCGCCATCACTTCGGCCTCCCTCGCCTCCGCTCTCGATTCTCCATACCCTTCGAATAGCCGCCTCCTCTCTCCTCCTCCGCCCTCCCTCCCCCCCTCGAGCTCCGGGTCCTCGGCCTCTGCCCCGCTTCCGAGTGTTGGCGAGACTGTCCTCTTTTCGATCTCCCCGTCATTCCGGCTCCCTGCTCCCCCTTCGGCGCCTCGGGTCCCATCTGCGGGTCCTATCCCGCTTCCTGGCGCTCGTGAGATTCGCCGCCGGCGCCCTCGTCGGGCCCTTGCGCCCTCGAGCTCGTCTCTCTCTGCACCGCCCATGGCCATGACCTCCGTGTCATCTGCTCCGGCGCCACCCGACCTTTCTCCTGCTTTGCTGCCCTCTCTTCGGCGCCGGCAGCGATCCCCGTCACCTGCTCGTGGCCCTTCCCCTGCCTCCGACCCTTCCTCGGCCCCTCCTCGCCTCTTCCGTCTCGTCGGCCCCCGCCGCATTCCCGTCGGCGGATCTCTCGATCGACCCTGGACTCTCCGCCTGCCACTGTCTGCGGGGTACCTCCGCCGCCGTGTTCGGCGCCGGCTGTCAGTACTTTGCTCGGTAGCTCCCCCGTCGTGGCTCCTCGGGGGCCTCTTCGTCGTCGTCGTTCGCTGGGTTCCGGCTCCGGGTCAGATTTCTCGCCGGGCTTACCTTCTCCTGGCTCTGCTCCTGGGCCCTCAGCTCCGGGACCGGCTTCCCCGATCTCCTTCCGGACTCGTGGTCGTACCCGTCGCCGGCTTGCCGAGCCTGCGGCTCCTTCTACTTCCCCCCGGCGGTTTGCCGGGCCGGACCCTCCGGCCTTTGTTCTTGATACCGGACTACCGCCTTTGTCCTTGTCTTCTGCTTCGCTGGTCGCGATCGTATCCCGCCGGCGCCGGCGTACTTCTTCGTCTTCTAGTTTAGTTCGGTCTGGTTCGGATTCTGATCGTAGTGTTGATGCTAGAGTTAGTTTCAATACTAGCTATAGTCCTCGTGCTCGACCTGTTGTTCGCCGTCGTTTGCAGTTCGATTGCCCGCCTCGACCCCGGCCGGCTTTAGTGATTCCTTTGACTGTTCTTTTGCCTGCTCTTGATCCGCCTGCTCCGCCTCCTGTGTCCTCCTCGACCTCGTGCCGTAGCTCTGCCCTTTCGCATCGTCCTGCTTCGCCTCCGCCTCCATGTCGTCTTGTTGTTCCTCTTACTTGTCTTCTTCCTGTTATTTATCTTTCTCAATTTTGTCCCCGCTTCTTAGTGATGTAATTCCTTCTGATATTGATGGTATCTCTAGCTCTGGCTCTTCTTCGTGTCAGTTATCCTCTAGCTCTGGCTCTTCTTCGTGTCAGTTATCCTCTGTCCCTAGATCTGCTCGATTTATCGTCTCTTCTCGCAATCGATCTGTCTCGAGCTCTGTGTCTTTCCTTTTTTATTGTCGATTTTGGCTCTTTGTCTTATCTTTCTTCGTGCTCTTGTCTTAGTTATTTTGCTATTTTGTCTCTATGCCCCCTGGGCAGCCCCCGCAGTGCTGGTGTCTAGAGACTGTGGCCGGTAATTCACCAAAAAAAAAAATATATATAATTAGTATATACGTACACGTAATATTAATGGACCAGGCTGCAAGCTAGGGCCGGGCGCGCAAGACTGCGCATGCGCATGCGCATGTATATGCTAGCTATAGCGCTGTGCTTTAATTTTCGCCGCCGGCGCCGCAATTGCAACGCTGCGGACTCCGCCGCTATATATATATACATATACATATATATATATATATATATATATATATATATATATATATATATATACAAAGATCTAGAAATGCGGGCTGTAGTATAGTCTCCGCGTGCGGGCCGGGTATACATATGTGTCCTGTTCTCCTGTTTCAGCCTGATTCCGCACACCCCTTCATTTTTTTCCCGAGGCTAATTATGCCATGATGACTCAGCTAGGCGGAGGAGTTCGAGGCCACGGCGGGGCGAACGAAGGAAACGACTTGAATTTGTGCCTTCAGCTTTAATTTACCGCCCTAGACCTTGAGCTTCCAATCATGATCAGCACGATACCTGGAGTTTTGGAGGCTTCGCTTTTTTGGAGGCACTAGTACTGCTCTAAGGAGAGCTAGCGCTAGTACTGCTCAGAGGAGAGCTAGCGCTAAGAGAGCTAGCGCTCATAGTGGGGGGCCAGGGGGTTTAGAAGGGCATGCGGTGGAGAGGTGCCCGATCACGACGCCGAGCTGCGGTAGCAGCCGCCACATGATCAGCCCATCCAAAGCCGACTTCGTCTTTATCTGCGCATGCTGCATGCGCAGCGCAAACGCGAGCGTTGGCGGGCAGTACCAACACGGCGGGCACCGCGCGACCGCACAGGTGCCGCGACTCACCTGGGCGTGCTTGGCCACGGCCTCGCGAATGCGTTCCTCTGCCTTTTCGACATCGTTAGAGAGCAGCCACGCGCCACGGGCCTCAAGCTGGGCGTTGCGCTGGATGCGTCGCGTGGTTATGTATGGCTGCGCCAAAGTTGATCAGCGCTAGCGGTATCTGATATCAATTGCAACATGGTCCGGTACTGGTAGCCGCTAATTATAATTATATTTAACGTATTCGTTGCGTTTGACCCCGGATACAATGACGAACCTTTTTGATTGTAGCCCCATATTCAAAACCTGGAGGAAGGCGCTCCACCGTCTTCTCATCGAACTCCTGGATACATGAACGCAGAAAGGTGATGATCAGTTGTTTTGCAATTGATCTGCCATTCGAGTTCCGGAACCGAGCTCCATCGATATCCCTAGAGGTGTTGCGCACCTCGCGATCGGCGTCCCACACCCGCACCGACACATCGAAGTGTCCTGACACGATGCGCTGCCCATCCTGTGCGGCCCATGGCCAGCCCCGGGCCCACTGTCAGTCCAGACATCCTCGCGCGAGCTCTTATGTGCAGCCTTGGCGGGCGAGATTCTGCCCCAGTTTCCCTAGGTCTCGGGCCTGCCGCGCATGCCCTTCCTGTCGCCAGCCCCGCCCTTCCCCGGCCCGCGCACCATCGAAATCGCCACGGAGGCCACCGGACCGTTTCCCTGAAGCTTCTGCAGCTGCTCGCCCGTCTCTGCGTCCCACACCCGAATAGTCTGGTCGGAGCCGCCCGACACGATGCGCCACATTTTCTGCGCCGCGCGGCCCCGACCATCAGTCCTGCCTTTCTCGCGTGCACCGCCGTCTAACTACAGCGCGCCGTCTTCCGCGTGCGCACCTCGTATATTGCCACAGAGAACACCACTCCTTTGTGCCCCTCCAGTTTTCGTCTCAAGCGCCATGGGCAGAACGTCTCGGCATTCCACACCCACATATACACCACCCCGTCGGTACCAAACACAATGATCTCGCCGTCCTGCGACACGCCAAAGCGCGTCAAGGCCCGGCCCAACGGCCCCCAATCGATATCGCTTGTCGCAGCTCTAGACCTCGAATTCCTAGTTCAACTGTTCCATTCGAGAATTCTGCACGCACCCCATGCCATGACTATCACCAACGCCCCGGTTTGGTCACGCACCGATGATATTGCCACGGAGTGTACATGGGAATCGCGAGCCCAGCTCTCCAGCTGCTCCCCCGTCTCCGCGTCCCATAGCCGTACCGACCTGTCAAAGCCGCCCGACACAATGCGCCGCCCATCCTGCACATGCGGCGTGGCCATGGGGGGGTCATGATCAGCCTCGCCGCGCGCGCCCCTCTGGCCCATGGCACAGCCACTGATCATGATCATGATCATGAGCCCCCTCCGAACCCAATGAAACCAACGAAAGCCTGTGAATTTACTATAGCTAGTTTCTTTCCGGAATCACGCCTTCGCAAATTAAAATATTATAACAACGCCTTCAATTCCACAAAGTACCGCCGATATTGCCACGGAGCTGACGCGGTGGATTCCGTGCCCCTGCAGGTGATGCAGCTGCGCGCCGGTCTCCAAGGCCCACACCCGCACCGAACCATCATCGTCACCGGACACAATGTATTGTCCGTCCTGCGGCACGCCGTCCTGTATTATATACTCGCTGTGACGCGTGCCCAGTCCTTCCGTGCCACGCCTTTAGCCACGCACGTTCGATATTGCCACGGTGCAAACGGAGGCATTATGCCCCGGCAGCTCCAGCAGCTCCTTGCCCGTCTCCGCGTCCCAGATCCGGATTGACTTGTCACTGCTGCCGGACACGATGCGCCGCCCGTCCTGCGCAGCCCGGCGGCGGCTGTCAGCCTGCGCTTTTCCTGCCCCGCGCACGTCTGCACGGCAGTCTCAAGCTTGGTCAAGTCCCCGACAGCCCGCATTTCTAGATCTTTGCAAATACCATCCCTATTCCATGATCCAGCACCATGAACCCGACGTCGATTCCATGCAAATATACCCCACCCTGACGGCGCACCGACGAAATCGCCACGGAATCCACAGCCTGCTCGTGCCCCTGCAGCAGCTGCTGCTGCTCGCCCGTCTCCGCGTTCCATACCCGCACCGACTTGTCACCGCTGCCCGACACGATGCGCCGCCCGTCCTACCCAGCCCCACCCCAGATTTCAGCCCCGCAGCCCCGTCCTTCTAATATATATATTCATCTGCCACGCACCGTCGAAATTGCCACGGCACTAACCGTGCTGCTGTGGCCTTGCAGCTGTCGAAGTTCCTCGTCTGGATTCACATTCCACACCCGCACTGTACCGATGTCCTCCCAAATTGGCCGGCTGAATGAAGAGTCGACGTCGAAGTCCGATTTCTCGACGGCCTCGTAGGAGCCTGCCACAATGCGCCGCCCATCCTGCTTCGCGCCGCCTTGTATGTTAGCTCCGCTCATCTCACATGTTCAGGCTTGAGAACACCGCGCTACGGACCTCTGATACAGCCACGGAGGTCAACATTCTTCGTACCACGTTAATGTCACCGGTGAATCCGTCGTGCATCTGCAAGTGCAGCAGCTCCCCACCCGTCTCTGTGTCCCACGCTCGCACAGCGTTGTCGGCGCTGGCCGACAGAACGCGCCGCCCATCCTGCGCAGCACCACGATTGCTGTCAGCCGCGCCTGTTACCATAGTACGGCTCTTAATTCGCCTCGCTTGCTCTAGGGACTTGCCAGGCTACCCGTGGCCGCACTCTCGTGCAGCTGCCTCCGATCGCGCGACACCATATGCATTGATATCGCTGCCCCACCACCCGATGCCCCACATCCGAATCCTGCCACGCACCGTCGATATTGTCACGGAGCCTGCACAGCCGGATCCAGGAAGGAAACTTCCCTGCAGCTGCTGCAGCTTTTTGCCCGTTTCCGCATTCCACAATTGCACCGAGTTGTCTCCACAGCCTGATACAATGCGCCGCCCATCCTGCGCCGTGCTGCTTAGTCCTGCGCCGCCAATGGAGCCCCCCTCCATTTACATAGACGCTGTTTGAGCCGCCAGTTCTATGCAGAATCGATTTCTAGGACTGGCTGGCTGGCTGGCTTATGATGCCTGGCTGGCTCATGGTGCCGACTGGGACACTTCCCGTGCCCCACCTCCCACCGCACCACGGATATCGCCACGGAGTTGACTCGTTCGCTGTGGTCCTGCAGCTTCTGCAGCTGCTCGCCTGTCTCCGTGTTCCATACAAGCGCGAACTCGTCCTCGTCACTGGCAGAGACGATAAACCGCGCATCCTGCGCCGCCCAACCCGGCCCGGCTGTCAGTCAAACACTTCTGTACTCGCCATCAGCACAGTCCTGTTAACGTTTCTTCTCAAGACCATGGCCACACGGCTTCCTCTGCACACATTATCCCACCGCGCACCGCAGATATTGCCACGGAGGTCACCGGGCGGCAGTGCCCCTCGGTCTCCAGCTTCCGCAGCTCCTTGCCCGTCTCCGCGTCCCAGATCCGGATTGACTTGTCACTGCTGCCGGACACGATGCGCCGCCCGTCCTGCGCAGCCCGGCGGCGGCTGTCAGCCTGCGCTTTTCCTGCCCCGCGCACGTCTGCACGGCAGTCTCAAGCTTGGTCAAGGCCCCGACAGCCCGCATTTCTAGATCTTTGCAAATACCATCCCTATTCCATGATCCAGCACCATGAACCCGACGTCGATTCCATGCAAATATACCCCACCCTGACGGCGCACCGACGAAATCGCCACGGAACGCACAGCCTTCTCGTGCCCCTCCAACAGCAGCAGCTGCTCGCCCGTCTCCGCGTCCCATACCCGTACCGATTTGTCACCGCTGCCCGACACGATGCGCTGCCCGTCCTGCGCCGCCCCGCCCCGAACGCCGTGAGCAGCCCCGTCTCGCTCGGGCACTCTGAAGCTTCTCGGGACCCAACAAATTAAAAGCCTAAACTGCCCGATTTGCCAGTTACATCACGCATCGCGCCTTTGCGGACCACTGCGCATGCCATCCACCACGCACCGCCGACATCACCACAGAGTTTACGGCGCCGATATCAATGCCTTCCTCCGGCACCGTTGTGAGCTCCACGCCCGTCTCCGCGTCCCACACACGAAGCTTCTCGTCTTCGCCACACGAGACAATCCGCCGCCCATCCTGCACCGTCCAGCCCCACTTATCAGCCCCGCTCACTGATCATGAGTCAGCGGCTAGTTTCCGTAGATTGTTAATCACTATTCGTTGAAATTTATTGTCACTAATCCAATAGAGGCGGTGAATTCAATTCATGATCGGAATAGGATCAATAGATGCGGTGAGTCCGGAGAAGTCGCGGCGCACCTTACTCAAAGCGACAGACATGACTGGACTGCGCAACACAATTGCCGGCTGCGTCCGAACCTGGCAGTCCTCCAAGCGCGCCCCCCGCAGGTCTGCATACTCGAAGCAGGCCTCGTGCAGGGCGCTGCCTCGGAGGTCGGCCCCTCGCAAATCCGCTCCCCCGGCCTCCAATCTCCACAAGTTTGCCCCACGCATTCGGACTCCGCGCAGGTCTTTCCGCGCAAAGGACCAGTGGGCTGCTCACGACCATGCATATGGGTAGGCGTCATCAAAGGCTGCACGCTTCCACAGAGGGGCCCGGGGCATGCACAGACCAGCGACGAGGACAGTGGCCGCATTTGAGGATGCCATCGCCTCCGCTGAATCCTCAGCCACGCCCCGACTCCCGGAGATCATTGCAAAGAGGGCCTACAGCACGGCCGCGTGTCAAATCGTCACAGAGACTTGCTAATTATATAAGTTGCCGCGGTGCGCATCTTTGCACCTCGGCAATGTCTATTTTGCAGCTGGGATCATGAGCATGCACAGCGTCCACCAGAAAGCGCACCAGCGTTGTGTCTCCGGCAATTGAACTGACCCGCAGTCAGTCGCGCTCCAAAAACGAATCTTTAGCTGGTGTGAAAAGCGCACCGCGTGTGAAAAGCAATACCATCATTCGAATCATTGCTGCTTAAGCTTGATGCCGAAGCTCGAAGCTTAAGCTGCGCATACACGCAACGTATTTTTCAGGGCAGGTGAGGCGACTAGTACTGGGCCGGCGGCTTTGGCGCACGGAATCGAGGAGGGCCTCTGCGGAGAGGAACTCCTGCAGCGTCTTGTGGACGAACGCGAAGCCGAGCCTGTCGCCCAGCCGCCACCGCCGCAGCGGGCAGCTGTTCCGCACGAAAACCCTTTTGTAGTCGGCCAGCAATCTCAAAAGAGCAGGCTGCTCAAGCGCGGAATTCGAATTTGAAGCGTCAGTCCTTCCTCTTTCGCTTTCTCGCTTTCTCAAGTCCACGTCCTGAATCGTCGCTTGGCTGGCCGACATCTGCACGTGCGCGGACACGTAAAGTACTAGTTCAATGCAAGTTGCAATTGTCTGGGAGTCGGGGACGGAGCTCACGCGGAAGAGGTGGGAGGCGAAGCGCTTGCAATATTCGGTTCCGTCGTCGACGAAGGCGCTTTCCGCCGCCTCCCAGCCTCGCGGGACGTCAGGCCGCCGTTTTGAGCGTCCTTGGCGCGCGCGCGCGCACCTTGCTCATCCCGCTGTCTGTCGACGCCCCCGCGGTGCAGCTCCCGCAGCAGCCAGTCCCGCAGGAAGAGCCTGTACAGGTCGCGCAGCCGGAGCCGCTCGCCGGTCCGCGCCCTGCGCGCGGAGCCCTTCGACGGACTTCTTCGCAAGGCGCCCCAGCCTCGAGTCGGGGCGCGGACATGGAGGGGAGGACGCGGGCGAGCATGGAGAGGGCAAATGGGTTCTCGGCCAGGTCGGCGAGATGCGGACTGCTCCCAAAGACGTCCGCGTACTCCTCGAAGCCCCAGGCGCGCTCCTCGCCCGCGTGGCGCTGCGCGTACCGCCGCAGGTATGCTTCCCGCTGCGCGCCCGATCTCGATGAGCGCTCGCGTGTCGCTGATCACGAGGAGCGAGCTCGCGATCGCCATTCGAGGCATCGGAGGAATGCCGCGCACTTGCCGCCCGTCGAAAAGAACAGTGTGCAGCTGCGCCAGCCCTCTCACGGCGCCGGCGGGCTTGCTGTCCTCCCCCGTAGGCGCAAAGCAATCCTATTGTTCATTAATTTATGAGTGCGCGAGTTCGAGAGACCGCGGCTAGCGCTTTCAGAGTCTGTCACCTCGGGCGATTTGTTCTTGGGCAGAGACGCAAGAAATTCCGTTCTACACGCCAGGATGGCGCCGTCTGCCCACCCCGACAGGCCGTTTGTTTGCCACAGATTGATGCCATTCGTCGCGATCGTGCCCATTTCGTCGTACCCGTCGAGCAGGAGGACGAGCCCGAACCTGACGCCCCCTTTACAGCTCAAAAGAGCGGAGCTCGTCTAAAATTTGGCGCGCGCTGGCGAGCACTTTTTTCGAAGCGCTGGCAGCTGCAGGTTGTCTGTGGCGATTCCGAGCTTGGTCTCGACGTGCTTGCGAAGCCCTGTCTGTACGCCGCCAGTCACGCCGGCGAGCTGCGGCAGCGAGACGTGCAAGACGAGCGGCAGGCGCCTGCCGCTGGCGCCTTGGTGCTCGCTTCTCGCCCAGCGCTCGCAGGCGTCGCGGTGCAGGAAGCGGAGGAAGGTGCTCTTGGAGGTGCCGGCCCCGCCGAGGAGCAGGAGCACGCGCTTCGTCTCGGGGCCGCGGGGCTGGCCGGGCAGCAGCGCCGCGAGGAACCGCTCGACCGCCTCGTGCAGGTCCTGCGGTCCGAGCTCGTGGTCAGAGCGCTCGCCTTGCGAACACGGTGGCAACGGATTCGGATTTGATGGGGGGCACCTCGGGCGGCGTGCGCAGCTTGGGGTCCGGCGTGGCGAGGGGCGGGACGTAGAGCGCCAGGTCCTGGTCGCGCGAGAGCTCCGCGGAGACCGCCTTCGCGTACTGCGGCGCGCGCATGTGAGTCTGGGGGTGCAGATCTAGAAGGGCAGACGGCAGCGCGGGGTGCGGGCATTTTGAACCAGCGCCCTGTGCTCGTCGAGCTCCACAACGCCCGCGGCGCCGCCCGTGCTGCCTTCACTGGCCGGCGTCGCCTCCGCGGGCTCTGACGAAGAGGGAAGGGGAAGGGGCCCGGGGTCGAGCCCGGCAATCTTCTGGAGCAGGTGCTGCCGAGCCGCGAAGCTCGCCACGCCCAGGTGCCCAAGGTCCGCATTGGAGAGGGAGAGCAGCATCGATCCCGACACCATGGAGAAGAGCCCCGCAAACCTGCGATCGCGAGCGCTTGGCATCGAGCCTCGCGAGAGAGATTGGGATGTCGCTGGCAACGCTGGCGCTCACTGCGCGAGACTTCCGATCGATTTCACCCACTCCACCACTTCCTCCTCAGTCCAGCAGAGCACCTCTTTCTGCACTGCGGAGTCAGCTGCAGCATTAATATTCACGTCGACCATCACTATAGCTACTCTATAGCTTCGCTGCACCTTTCTGTCACAGCCGGCCAGCGCGAGCTTGGACAGAGCGGCAATCTTCGATAGGAGATACCAGCGCGCTGCGACCTGATCGAAGCCGAGCTGTTCCAGAGCGGAGTCGGAGAGTGAAAGAAGCTTCCTCCCGTTCAGAAGGGAAAGCTTCCCCGCAAAACTACCGGCTATGGTCAAGAAGTGCAGTGCCGCCGGCGCCCCTGCGAGACGCACGGTGCGAGGGGCTCTTGCAAGCGGGCCCAGTTGAAGACGTCTGCTTCGGTCCACCGCAGTGCATCTGCCTGCATGACACGTTGGCCTTCCGGGCAACTGAAGGGCCGAGGGTGCGCGCACCTCCGAGGGAGGGGCGCCCAGCTCCACCCGCCGCTCGAAGGCGGCCGCGTGGCCTCCGGCGGCTTGCGGCTCGGCGCCCAGGGCGCGGGCGAGCGCGGTCGGGTCCGACGAGGCCGGAATCGTGAGCACGCGCTCGGGCGGCACGCGCTCGAGGTGCTTGCTGATCCACGAGACGTCCTTGCGTGTCGTACCGCCCCCGGGCCCCTGCTGCTTCAGGTGCAGCACGACGAGCCAGCAGTTCTGGCTGCACGCGTACGAGAACTCCTCCTCGCAGTGCTGCTGTGGCGTTGGGCGATTGGTGAAATCGCTCAGAAAGGGGGGATGCACCCGCAGCTGGCGGTTCTGAAGCTTGGGGGGGACGGCGAGGACAAAGTGTGTGCAGTTGCGGATAGCCCGGGCCACTGCACGACGCAAGCGGTGCATACGAAGAAATGAGCGGCATAGTGAGCGCAGTCGCCCGCACGCACCGACATCGACCCAGCGCTCGCCCTTCAGCCAGTGCTCCACGTAGGACCTGCAGGACAGGACGGTTGCATGGGCGAGCGTTGCGCGCGACGGCGGGGGCGGGGGCACCAGCAGGCCATGTTGGCATGTGCGTCCAGAGAGATCATGTGCCGTTGAACGGCCACCACATCCTCGGGCGCCGTTGTGTGGCAAAAGAAGACTCGCGTGCCCTTCAGGCGGGCAGCAGCTGCAGGCTCCGCGAGGACCCACTCAGGTGCCCCCGTGGGCGGCTGCGGCTGCACTCCACCGCTGCTGGCCGGCTGCCACTGGTACAGCGGTTTGGTGGCCAGCGAGGGCGTTGGCCGGGGTGTGGAGTAGGCCCTCTGCACGGCGCTCAGAAAAGCCTCCACGGGTTCCGGAGATCCATCCGCATCCGTATCCAGCTGCAGGGAAGAAAAATTAAAGCGCGAACTGTATCAAGAGCGGCGCCTGCAATATTAACAGCAAATTGGCGGACGTGTACAAAGCGACTGAGGCGCATTTCAATGCCATCCGGAAACAGCTGCAGCGCCGTTTGCGCCCCTTCTGGGTACAGCTGGAAGACATCGTGCCCGGCCTCAATCGCTGCAGGCGCTGTGAGAAGGTGGCATGGGCCAGCCGGGCGCGAGTCGGGCGACCCGCCGCACCCTCATCGACAGCCTTTACGCAGGTGGCATCTCGGACCGTCGCGGAGCCCGCAACGAGCACAAAGACCGTCCCCATGCAGCTGCTATTGCAGCCGCGAAGACGCGAGTGCCGAGTCGATCCGCTGCGATGGCTCGTGATCGTGAAGAAGCGGCGGCGGCGGCGGGCGTCTCACCAGAGATTGTCGGAGAGGCTGTTGATGATCCATTCGGCCTTGTTGATGTCGTCCTCGTGCCCGTGGATGTGAACGCTCTTTGCCGACGCGGACCGCATCCAGGCGGCCAACTGCTCCGGAGCCGACGCCGCGAGCGCCCGTCAGAGACGATGCATCGCAGCGGCGATCGCGACGTCGGCGGGCCGCACCGCGTCCTCGTACTCCTTCAGCGCTCGTGCAAGGTACGTGTTGAGCCTGAACTTCGCCGCGGCTCGCGCCCCCGTGGCCGTGTCCCCGTCGCCCCCTCGAGCTCCCTGCTCCTCGCCCCCCACGGCCCGACCTGCGACCGCCAGTGCACGCGGGGCCGCGACGAGTTGCAGAGCCCGAGGGAGGTTGGGCGGCAGCTCTGGGACCTGCGGTCGAGAGGACGAGCCTCTGGACAGCTGCAGTGCGGACCCGTGGATGGCGTTGACAGCCGCCAGCACGTTCTTCACATGCTCGTTGTCCAGGGCGCATTGAACGGTCTCCCCAAACTTTGCCACTTGCGCTCCTCCGTCGATGCCAACCGCTGCCATGGCGTCGCCAGCGCAGCTAAGCACCCCCGCGGCGCGCTTCGCGGCCGCCTTCGACTGCCTTGCGAACGACATGAGGCAGCCAACGTTGACTGCCGTCGTCTGCAGCTGCATCGCCGCCACGCGCTCCGCCAGCTTCTGCAGCGCCGCCCTCGCCTCCTGCACCACGCCTCCTCCGCCCTGCATCCTCGCCACGTGCGCAAGGGCCCCGGCCGCTACCTCCACTCCGTCTGCACCGCCGAGCTGCTCCGCCCGCAGCGCGAGCTGGTTGAGCAGATCCACCGCCGCCGCCGCCTGCTCGTCGTCTCGACCCTCCGCGACCTGCCCGCCCCCCCGCGGACGTCCGCAGCCGTGCCGCGCTAGCGCTGCTCCAGGAGCGTGCAGGACGGGCACGCACGTTGACGAGGGCGGACGCCAGGGCGAGGGCGAGAGGGCGGCAGGTCGCGCAGGCGTCGAGGCGTGCCTTGCGGTCCTCGCCCTCGCGGCTGGTCAACAGGTCCTGCAGATCTGCGATCCGGCCGCTCGCCGCCACCAGGCCCAGCAGCCGCGCCGGCCCGTACCTGCACCCCTGGCGTGAGCGCGTGCGTACGCCCCGCACGTCCCCACGAGCTCCGCGGCGGACCAGTCCTGCCGCGCTTCGCCCTGCGGATCCCTGCCGACGACGGTGCGGACGTCTTTCCACAGCTCTCGTACGGCCTCCAGGGCGCCCCCCTTCTCGTCTTCAGTCGCTAGATCCTGCCCGGCCGTCAACGCCGAAGCTGTCACAGACGGGAGCTCGAGCCCGCGGCCGGCGGACCTTGAACCACAGGAGGAGGTCGATGACGGTTGTCGCGCCCATCGAGGAGATGCCCCCCGCGATGACCTTCCCGACCGAGTAGAGCTTCTTCAGGATCCGCCCTGCGCGGCAAGCTCTAAGTCCCCTGCGCCATCGGAGGCCCCGTGGCCAGGCCTGGCGGTGCGCGCGCGGCCGGCGAGTCGGGGCTCGAACCGGCGGCCTTGCCCCTGCGAACCCAGTCCCCCAAGCTCTCGCCTCGCTCAGCGACGCCCACGAGCGCCTGCCTGGCGAGCACCGCCGCCGCCTCCGCCCGCCAAAGCTTCTTCTCCCGCGTCTGTTGCACGAGATGCTCGAGCTTTTCTCTCAGCGACGTCGCATCCTTCGAGCCCAGCAGCAGCTGATCGCGATCCCCTGCGCTCAGGCGGGTCGGGGGTCGGGCGGCACTGCGAGAGGGGCGCCCGTGCCGACCTGCAGCGGCCGCGGCGGGGGCCTCGTACGCGACGGCAGCGCCGGAGGGGCCGCCGGAGTGGGCGGCGGAGGGGCCGGCGGAGGGGCCGGCGGAGGGGCCGGCGGAGGAGGCGTCGGGGTCCTTGATGGACTCGACGGCGGCGAGGACGGCGGCGGTGAGCGCGAGGGAGACTTGGGCGTCGACGCTGCTCGCGTCCAATCCCGTCACCTGCGCCCGCCGTCATCGCCCGCGCCCGCCCGCGGCGGCGCGGCGCGGCGCGCTCGCCTGCTTTGCGCTGAAGGCGAGGAGTCTATTCCAGTCTTCGGGAAAGAGGGTGGCCGGGGGGAGGTGCCCCACGAGGGCCGCCAGCACGGAGAGTGCTGCCCGGTCCTTCAGGTGCGCCCTTTCCGCCCGTCTGACGATCGCATCCACGAGCTGAGGCAGCGCGCGCGCGTCGGCGCGCCGGCGGCGGGGCGCGCGGCGCGGGCCGGGGATGCGGACCATGCGGCAGAGGTCAGGGTCGCCCGTGAGGACCAGCGCGCCGACCTCCGTCAGCTCGCCCTCATCGCACAGTGTCTGCTCGTTAGAGAAGGCGTTCACCACTGTCGACATCGCGCGCCGCGCGAGGGAAGCGGTCAGTCACGCCGCCGCGCGCTGCGCGCGCACACACACCAGCCTCGCAGATTTTCTTCAGCCCTCCTACTACAGGCTTCTCTCTGCGCTCCATCTCGGCGACCGCCGGCAGCATCTCCGGGACTGGGTCCTTGCCCGCGCCTTTGATTTGCTCGCGCTCGCGCTCCGACCGAAGCAGGCACGCAAGCTGCGCCACGGATTGCACCTTTTCCACCCGGTCGATTCCTCGCAGCTCGTCCGGCCCGCATATGCCGTAGAGCCGTACGCGTACGCGTTGCTGGTTCGACTCGGCTGTATACGTACTGTCGCTATCCGATCGAGGATCGGATGCGCGAACGCTTGCGATTGCTGCAGGCGCCGAGCCAGGCGCAGCATCTTCGGCTGCGCATGCAGCTGAAGCTGCCGCTGTCTCGTGACCGACCGGAAGCTCGAGCTCCTCGGCGGCCGCGGATTTGCTTTTGCTGGCGCCGGAGCCCATTTATGTCGCGATCGCCGCGTTACAGCACAGCTGCCAGCTGCAGGCCTAGGGCCAGCTGCAGGCCCGCGGCCGGTACCGGTACCAGTAGGCCTAGGCTGAAGAATTTGCGAGAGCTCGAGACCGTCCGACAGCTACAGCTGGTTCGGCTCGGCTGATCGATCGCGCGACAGCTGCTTGACTCGCGATCGGCTGATCGACAGCTGGTTCGACTCGGCTGATCGACAGCTGGTTCGACTCGGCTGCAGCTGATCACCGACTGTAGCTGATTCGCAAGAGACCGTCCGACAGCTGATTCGACTCGGCCTAGTAGTCCGCGAGAGACTGGGCCTCTGAAGTGCGGCCGCGGCTGCAGTGCGCGGCCCTCCGGATTGCGATGATCGGCTATAACTAGCGCTGCAGCCTGATCATGATGAACCCCGCCAGGCCGATCGCCGTAGCTATATAGTACGCGTACGCCGCTCCCAGCCTGCTGAATCGGAGCGACCCGATGACCGCATCATCACAAGAAGATCGGGGTACGTATATACGGATGAGCCTGGCCCATGCGATTCGGGCGGATGACCGGGAGAGCACAGAACACGTATACGTATGAGAAGCACCAGGGGGGTAGCTGGACGCGCTAGCTAGCTCCCCGGCGACCGATGCGGCCGGCACAGCTGCTCGCAGGCCCGTCTGCTCCCGGAGATCTCTGCTCGCAGGCACACAGTCGCTCAGCATGCTGGACGCGCCACGCGGCCGGCCTGGGCCCGTCTGCTCGCAGGCACAGTTGCTCAGCCGACCTCCGTAAGGAGCGGAGATACTCTCGGTGCGCTCGTGATGCGCATAATCAACAGTGCCGCTGACTATCGCCGATCGCCGATCGCAGGCCGATAGCCGCTGACTATCGCCGATCGCTACCACAGGGAGCGTTTCGGCCGTCCCAACATGCAGGTTTGCGGTCCGCACGTCCGAGCGGCCAGCAGCAGCCGAGCGGACGCCGGAGTCCTCAACCAAACTTGCACCGGCGACCTTTTCCGACGTGGATAGCTCACAACCATCGGATTCAGCGTCTTGGGCTCCTCCTGCGTCGGCGCACCTCGGACAAGCGACAGCCGGGCGCCCAGGTGCGGCGCCGCGCGTCGTTCCTCGCGCAGAAAAGGAAGTTGAAAGGGTCGCGCATGCTTAGGGCTCGTTCTGACTCGGCTCCGCGCTGGCCGGCCGGCGGCGTGCGGATTCCTTGCACCTTCGAGAGCGCCCGGCGGCAGCGCGCACGCGGAGCGCTCTACAACATCTCTCCGGTCGATCTCGTTGCGGGCGGGCCTCTCCCGCGGACGCGCCGCGCCCGAGCGCCGAGTCGCCGCCCGACCGCTGACCGAGTCCTCTCACTACATCCTTCTTCGGCCGCGCGGTCCGCAGCTTTCTAAGGAGGACATCGCCGCAGGGGCGCGGCGCCCGCGCCCGCCCCCCGCGGCGGCGGCTGACGGCCGGCGGCGCAGGGCGAGGGCGAGGAGAAGAAGGACGAGGAGAGCGACGATGAGGGCAAGGAGATGACGCCGCGGCCCTCGGCGCGCCCCCGGCCACCCTCGCCCCGCGCCTGCCCCTCTTTTTCTCTGAACGGCGGCCGCGCAGGCGCCGGGCGTGAAGACGTCGGAGCGCTACAACCCGGACGAGGGGAAGGCAAGGAGGAAAAGGAGGAGAAGGAGGAGGGCAAGATGGACGAGTCCTCCGGCTGAGGACGGCCCCCCCGCCCCCTCCCCCCAGGGGCACCCACCCCTTTAGCTCGTTTCACCAAGGTTTATCCACCCATAGATATATGCATAGCCGGCGCCTCTCGTGCCATGATGTGTTGGGGCGCACACGGAAGGCGGCACGACCGGCTGCGGGAGCATCGCTCAATCTGCGCTCGTTCCTCGAGTTCAAGCCAAACTGGCACGACACCGGCAGCTCGAATAGCCGTGCAAGCGAATGAGCGACTGCAGAGGCCGGTACCGGTGCCGGCCGCGGCGCAGATGCCATGATGTGCACCGGAACCACTTGGCCTACCCGCCCTGCTCTTGAGCCATGCTCGCCCGCAGGACACCGAAAGAGCGGAACGATACACTATGTACACAGAAGCACCCACAAGCAAAGCAGGATCATAGTGGGTAAACCTGCGCGGGCGCAGTGAGCAGCGGGAGGAGAGCACAGGCGCGCCGCGGGCACCTCCTCGTAGTTGATCTGGGGGAACTCGTCGATGCTGATGCCCTTGTAGCCGCCGTCCTCCTTCGAGAAGACGATCACGCTGTGCGTCCCCTTGTACGTCCCAGGCTCTTTCGTCTCGAGGTCCAGCTTGAAGAAGTAGTTCTGCCCGTCGCGGAACGCCGATGGCGCAGTCTCTACAGAGTGGATCTGCGTGATGGCGAGGTTCCTGTACGACTGGTCCCACGCCTCGCTGCAATAGGCGCAAAGCTTGCGGATCTCCGCCAGCTGCGCAACGCCGCGAGCCATCAGAGACCCAGCAGACGCCCCGCACGTCGATCTCACGCGGCTGGGACGTCGGACGCACCGCGAACTCTCGCGCCTCGACGACTTCCTTCGCCTCCGGGCTTGCCGGAGTCCGCTGCACCGCCGCTTCCGCCCTGTACACCAGCGCTACCGCTACTATCAACAGCGCGAACGCCAGCGCCGGTCTCCTCATCTCAGCGAACTTGAGCGAAGTCTGGGCCCTGGGCCCACTGCTCTCAGTGCTCTCACTGCTCTGCCCCCGGGGGGTACCGACCGAGTCGGCATTCGGAGTCCGGCGGTGCTGCTGAGCGTAGTTGAGCGCAGCTTCCTCAACCAAAAGCGCCTTGAGCGCCGAGACATTCCATCTAGCGTGTTCTTCTTTCAGGGCGCTCGGGCTGTCCTTGCATCTCCGTAGACGGTGCGTTCCGGTTGTCAGAGGCAAGCCTTCTGCAGAAGCACATGGAAGCGCGCAGATATAATCACATGGACGTCGCCCGCGGTTTTTCGTATTCGCCGCCTCCTTGCAATCGGATATTCGATGGACCCGCAGGTGTGAGCTTCCAGCGGGACCAGCGCTTTAAACGCTTCGATTTAGTTGTTAAATGTCTGCAATCAGAAGTTTTCTTCATGGAGAAAGTTCCGCGCCCTCCTCTGCTTCGCGGAGGTGGTGAAGGTGCCTGGAACCGCCGGCGGCGCATGGAAGTTTGGCACGTTCACCCGCGTGCGCCAATGCGGGATATTTGAATCACAGGTCAGCAGTGGTTCCACGGCGACAGCCCTCCGGTCAAGCAGCGCGCCAGCAGACTGCAGCAGGTATCTGTGCGCTTGCGAGCCTTCCCTGGGAGATCGAGGATACGGTTAATTAAGCGTAAGATCTTCTGCAGCCTCGCAGAGTCACGGCCCGCAACTCATCTGGCAAGCCAGCTGAAAATGCACAGCACCAGGTCCGCGTCGTCCGCGGCGCTTCCAGCTGTCCTTGCATTGCGCGCCAGTGCGCGCTCGCATTAACACAGTTACTAGGACGAAGGGAAAACCGAGAGCCTGCAGCCCCGCACGCCCCGCGAGGCCGCTCTCTTCAAGCAAGGTATGGAGCAAGGCGTGAAGCAAGGCGTGAAGCAAGGCGTGAAGCAAGGCGTGAAGCAAGGCGTGAAGCAAGGCGTGAAGCAAGGCGTGAAGCAAGGCGTCAAACTTGAACAGGTGCTTGCCACCCTCCCCAGCCTGTTCTTTTTCTCTCCTTCTAGTATCCAACCAGCGCTGTCTTGCTATGTTTAGGCACGTTGGGGGTGGTTCGACAATGCTCTTGATAGAACCGTGGACTTCATCATGGACTTGCCCGATAAACTGAAGCGCTTCATGGCAGTCAAACGCCGACCTTCGGGGTGAATTTCTCCTCAACTTGTCAGGTTTGTTCTGTACTGCAGGCGAATTCTTGGACAACAAATACCTCCGTGGTTTGGGGGTAGCCCTTGCGACCCCCGCCGTCATTCGCTTGTCACGTGGACTTCGCATCTCGTGAGATAGATATTCTCGTTTTAGGTGCTGACAGTATTTTTACTTTGTCTCATATTCTGGACCATCGTTTCCTTCACGTTTCTGCCAATACCACAGCGGCACTGGCTGAAGCAAGATTTTGGAAGAGGCCCTTTATAAATGAATTCGCACACACCGAGACAAATGGCTAGAGATATAACTAAGGTGTCCATCTGTGTCAAGTCGAGAGATAAGCCTACGGGGACTAAGCCTTTCGGAAATCGGACCGGGCAGAGCTCGGATGTATCTTCATCGCACGCTTCCTCGCGCTCCAGGCGGCGGTGGTGGTGGTCTAGCGGCGGGCACTCGGGCCGAGACAGCTAGCTTCAATTCATTGGCCTCCGAGACCCTTTTCCACCCCTCTCTTCTTTCCTTTCTCTTCAAGAGGCTTCACCCAGCCCACAAGAGCCCTCCTCCCGGCCCCTCCCTCCCCCTCCCCCCCCCCCCCCCCCCGCCCCCCCCATCGTATAGGATAGAATAGGGCAGAGCATCGATATCGTCTTCAGCATGTCGCCCCCCTTCAAGGCTTCCAAGTCTCATGATCGATATCAGAGGAAGCATTGCGTGCCTAGGCCTGCTCAAATTCTACTGTGTGTACCGTACTACGGTAGTACGTAATTGTAACCTACTAGGCTACAGCTAAACCTGCCCTTTCCTGCTCAGAACTTAGAGGTCACGGGTCCTTCCCCTCCAGCAGGGCCGCTGCGACAGCAGTGTCACAGTGCCCCTGTTCCGTTCACTGAGTCATAGTCTGGACCATCGTTTCCTTCACGTTTCTGCCAATACCACAGCGCTAGCGTCGGCACTGGCTGAACTTCGGAAGCCAGATTTTGGAAGACGCCCAGAGGATCCATTTGCAGAGCATGCAATGATGCAGAGGACCAAAGTAGTGAACGAGAGCGCTATCGTGGTGCCAGTGTGCAGACACGACGCACGAGGCTAGTCCTTGCTCTGAGAACTTCAGAAGATATGTGTGCGCATGCTATGGAAGTTGATCGCTGGTAATGCCTCCGAGGCTCCAATGTACCCCCGACCTCGGCTTCATCCCCCCTCGGAGTCACTGAGTCCTGATGACTCAGTGATGCCAAGCCAGGTGGACCCCGTGCACTGGAACTGAGAGCATGGGATGCATGGCGCCGGCGGGCTGAATGCACGGTAGTGGGTTGATGAATACATGGAACTTCGGAACATCGCACTGCAAGTTAATATGATGGCTTTGTGACAATCGATGTCGGATGCTGTCTCTCAAGGGCTGGAAGACGGGGCGTGAGGCCCGTAGGGCGGAGGGGCGGGGTGGTGCCACGGCGACGGCAGGGCCGGGGCGGGCGCGGTGGAGATGCGGAGGCGGAGGGTGCGCGGCGGGGAGGGCATAGGAGGTCTTTGGCAGGTCGGGCCCTGGGGAAGGGAGCCGGGGGAGAGAGGCTCGGGCGGGCGCCGAAAGGCGGAGCTGGGGAGGGTGCGGGGGCGGGGGCCTCGGGAAGTGGAGGGCGTGGCACGGGCCGCGGGGGCTACTTGCTCGGGGGCGGCGGCGGGCCCTGGCTCTGCGCGGGGTCCCCCGCACCGGCCGCCGCGTAGTAGGCGGCGTACTGCGCGTACTGGGGGTAGTACTGCACGCGCGGCTCAGCGGGGGCGCCGGGGGCGGGCGGGGCGGGCCGGGGCGCACCTGCGCGTAGTACGCGGCGTAGGCGGCGGCCGTCTGCGGGTCGTACGCCCCCGCCGCCTGCGCGTCGTACGCCCCCGGCGGCACCGAGTAGCCCCCCGAGGGGTACGAGGCCACGCCGGGGGATGCGACGGTGGTTGTGTAGGCGCCCGGCGGCGGCGGGCCGCTGGGGAAGGTCGCCGGCCCGAGCTTCTCCTTGCCCCACGAGCACTGCGCCGCCGGGCGAGAGACTAAGCGGCCGGGGGGCAGGGCAAGGCGGTGCGGAGCGGGGCGGGGCGGACGCGGGCGGAGCGGCCGGCGATGGTGCGGCCGTGGATGGCGACGATGGCGCGGGCGGCGCGCTCGTGGTCCCCCATCTGCCGCGCCCCTCAGAGAGGAGAGAAAGGAAGGAAAAGGAGCGCGGGGCTGGGGCCGGGGGCGGGGCGGGCCTTGACGAATGCGAAGCCCTTGTCGGCCTGGATGCGGATGTCCTGGATGTCGTTGAACCCGTTCTCTGCGCCCCGCCCCGCCGCGCACCGTCACCCCCCGCCCCGCAAAAACGTCTCGCGGCGGGCAGGCGTGCGAGCGGGCGCGCCGGAGAAGACGGAGCGGATGTTCTGCTCGGAGACCTCGGGGGGCAGATTCCCCACGTACACCGTGGCGTTCGTCGACGGCGCCGCCGCCACCACGCTCGCGTAGTCCTGCGTGTCCCCCGTCTGCCGCCCGTCCCCCGCTTTGTTGTTGCCCCAGTTCACGCGGATGCGCCGCGTCCCCACCCACTCCCCGTTCATCTTCTCGATCGCCCGCTCCGCGTCCTGCCGGGCGCCTCAGCGCCGCCGCGCCCCGCGGTCGTCGCCGGGGTACGAGGCACCTCCTTCAGCCGGAAGGCGACGAAGCCGTAGCCCCGGGAGCGGCCCGTCGCCTGGTCCCACATCACCCGCGTGTCTCTGTGCCGCCGGCCCCGCGCCTCAGAGCGGGCGGCCCCGCGCAGGCGGAGAGAGGCGGCGGGGCGCGCACGATATGGAGCCGAACTGCTGGAAGGAGCCGAAGAGCGCCCGGTCGTCCACGTCCGAGCTCAGATCCCCCACGAAGATGTGGAAGTGGCCTGCCCCGCCCCCGCCCGTTCCTTCCCCGCCGCGGAGCGAGTGGGAGGCCGGCGACGCACCCGAGGTGTCCTCCCGCTGCCCGCCGGCGAAGGCCCAGTTCACTTTCAGGTCCTGCGACCCGCGGCGGTCATAACGCGGGCGGGAGGCGGCCGGCGCGACGCGAAACTGCAGAACGCACATATCCGTAGACGTATCGCCCGTTCAGCGCCTGCAAGGCGAGCCCCGCTGTGGTATTATCGTAGAAGTCCACGAACCCGTAGCCGGAACTGTTGCCGGTCTTCCTCGCGCGGCGCGGCGCACGTCAGCGACGCTGCATCTCCATCGCCGCCTTCTTAGCGCAGCGGGCGTGCAAACCGCTTTGTCTTTTATCGGCTTGACATTCTCAACTGATCCGAAGGTCGCGCAAAGGTCATAGAGCAGAGCCTCGCTGACATTGGGGTAGAGGTTGCCGATGTACAGCGACTTCGCCTGCGCGGCGTCGAACCTGCCGGGCGGGTCGGATACCGCGTTCGAAGACGCGGCGCTGGGTCTCGAATCCCGCGGCTCACCCCGGCGGCCCCGCCATCCCCGGTTGGATGACAGAGTATCCGGCATTGCCGTGCTGTGGCGATAACACGGCCTCAGATCGGGACCCTCCGAGGCGCGGAGGCGGGCCAAGCGACCGCAGAGCCGGACCCACCAGCATTGCAGGCGCGCTGACATCTTGGCGCCGGTTCTGCCCTCCAATGCCTCACGGCGGCCTGGCCTGGCCTGGCAGGGCCTGCCCGGCCTGGCAGGCCTGACCTGCCTGGCAGGCCTGACCTGGCCTGCTCTCGGTGCTCTCCTGGGCCCTGGGGCCTGGGGGGCCGGGGGGGTGCCGCATTAAAAGGAAGCGATGGAGGCGGGCCATCCCGCGCCGCCGTACGGCGCTTCGGGCACCTCGGAAAGGGTGCGCGAGATGTCTGGAGCGGGTTGCATGCGCTTATGTGGCCGTGAACGCATCTCGCGCTTGCTCTTCGAATTCCTCACCCCCGTTGCGCCGCGCAGCTCATCATCACATCTGTCTTCCAGCACCACCGCCTGCGTTCGATGCCTTCAATGCCGTCGACGCCGGCTGAGCGCGCGCGCGGGTCGCCGGCGCCGTCGATTGAGCGCGCGCGGGGCTCGCTGGGCGACGAAGACTTTGCTCGGTTGAAGGCGCAGGTTCCCGCATTATCCCGCTCGCGTTTTGAAAACCGCGAAATGTCGCTGTCGATGCCTCGGCGCTCCGAATATTGGCTTTCTTCACGCGGCGGCGCGCAGGAGCTGGAGGATTCAGACGACGACGTCGAGATCGACGAGCTGCCTCCGTTCGTGAGGTGCGTGAGGGTGACGAGGTTTCTGTTGCACTCGTCGAGCTTTCGGGGGCGACTGGCCGGCAGGAGGCTGTTTCAGGAGGCGGGGACGCAGCGCCACGTCCCCGTTGCCCTCCTCCGCGATATATGCAGCTCGATGTTCCCGTCGGCGGCGCCGGAGCAGCTGGAGGAGCTGCTGCGCTCCTTGGACTCGAACCGCGACGGCCTCGTCGAGCGCCGCGACTTCGTGCGCCGCCGCGCCGCGCCCCGCGACCACTCGCCCGCTCGCCCGCTCATCCTCGCGCAGGTGCGGGCGTTCAACATCTCGCCGTCGCCGCTCAAGCCCCGCACCGGGCCCGCCACCCCCGCCTCCTTCGCGCCCTCGCCAGGCCCCTCCGTGCGCCCCGCCGCGATCCCGTGATCTTCTTTTCGTTCCACGCGCGTGCCAGACACCGGGAGCCTCTCCTGCGCCGCTGGCCGGGGCTCGCTTGCTGGCGGGCCACGCGTACGAGGGCGGGGCGACGCCGGCGGCCTCGGCGCGCTCCATCGCGGCGACCGCCCCGCGGCTGCACCTGCGGGACGCGGCGGCCGGGCGCGCGCCGTGGGACCCGGCGGCCAACCGCCCCGAGCGGCGCGCCTCCATGCCGCCGGCGCCGCGGCCGCCCAGCGCGAAGCCGCCGCATGCGCCGCCGCCGGGCGAGCAGGCGGCGGTGGCCGTCGGGGCGGGCCATGCGGCGGACGAGGCCGAGCGGGCGGCGGCGCTGCGGGAGGCGCTGCGGCAGGTCGCGGCGGAGGCGCGCGGGGCGGCGGAGGCGGCGGCGCGGGCGGAGCGGGCGGCGGAGGCGGCGGGGCGGGAGGCGGAGGCGGTGCGGGAGACGCTGTCGTGGGAGGTGGCGTGGGCGGTGCGGGAGGCGCGGGACGCGCGGCTGGCGGTGCAGTCGACGCAGCGCGAGGTCCTCGAGCTCAACGCCGGCTACGCCAACCTCGGCGGTCCGCCCCGCCGCCCCCGGGGCCCGCCCGTGGCCGCCGTGCGGGGCCGAGGGGGCGGGGCGGGGCGCAGACCTGGTGCAGGCGCTCCACGAGCAGGCCTGCGACATCCGCCGCGACCTCGACGCCGCCCGCCCCGCCCCGTCCCCCGCACGCCCCCCGCACGCCCCTGACGGCCCCGCAGCTCGCCCGCCAGGCCGCCGCCGACCGCCGGACGGCCGCCGCGGCGGGGCCGGCCCCCGACGCCCGCGCCCTCGTCCACCGCGTGCGCCGCCCGCCCGCCCGCTCGCCGGCTTCGCTCGCCGTGCGCGAGCGGCTCCACAGGTGCCGCTGCTCGAGCGCGAGGTCGCCCGCCTCGCCGCCCTCCTCGCCGCCCGCCCGCCCCGCCCCCGCCCCGCCCGCACCGCGCCCCGCACGCCCGGGCTCTCCGGCCCGCCCCGTCATGCCCCTCGTGCGCTTTGCTGGCCCCTCGCCCGGCGCCTTCCCCGGCTGAGCCGGCGGGGCGCGCCGCGCAGGTGCGGGAGAGCGTGGAGGGGCTGCCCGAGGCCCCGCGCCCCTCCCCGCCCGACGTCTTCCCCTCCCCGTGCGCCCCGCCGCCTCCGCCCGTCCGGAGCCCCGTGTAAACGACGCGGGGCAGCCGCACGAGGGCTGGCGCGCCCCTCCCGACGAGGCGGAGGCCGCGCCGCCCGCCACGCCGCCCCGCCCCGGCCCGGCCCCGCCGGCCGCCCCGCCGCCGGTGGCGACGCCGCTGCACGCGCCGTGGTCGACGCCGCCGCCCCCGCCCCCGGGGCGGCTGGAGCCGCCGGCGACGACGACGGGCCCGGCAAAAAAAAAAATTTGCTCGGATAGGTCCGGCCAGGCAGGGAGGGGGTTGCCCCCCTCCCCACGCGCCGCTGTTTCCAGCGGCTCGGCCGGACCCTAGTCGCTTTGTTTACGATACCTTAGGCAGTCGCCCCATGTCTCCGTACCTCAGGTAGTTCTTGAAAGCTCGCGCCGCGAGCGTTTCCACTACTGCTGTCTCGTGGCACGCTGTCCCCGGGGCGTGGTATTCGTGGCAGTGGTCGCAGTGGCCCTCCCCGCGTATCCGATCGAGTTCCCGCGCCGCGATACGGTGCGATTCGAGTTCGCGTTTTCGCTTTCGAATTCGAGTCTGGTCGGGCGGGTTCGAATCCGGCCGGTTCTCATTCTCCGCTTCTTGCATCGCTGTCGCTCCCCCGACCTCTGCCGCGCTCGGCGTTCCAGCAGCGTCCTCGGGATGTCCTCCTGCAGCATCTGGGTCGGCCTCGCTGCCAACCGTCGGTGCTCGGTTCCCCTTCGGTGCGCGCTTGCTTCCCTGCGTGATCCCCCACACTCGGGACTCATGCTTGCTCGTTGTTTTGCTTCTCGGCTTCCAGATCTCGCTGTGTACTTCCGTGAGCACCGTCTCCGCCAGCTGCCGGCAGACCGGTATGGTCTCTGCTTCGGCGAATCCCAGGTCGACTAAGACTCTGTCCATGTCGTTCGGCAGCAGGCCCTGGAGTACTCGCATGTGATCCAGGTCGTGCGCGCTGCGCCAACCCTTGTGCTCGCCTTGCATGTCGTGCCATGCGCCCGGATAGCTATTGCCCGCCTCCGGCGCGTGCGCGTACCTCCGGCTGAAGTCGTAGCACCGCATTCTCGCCGACAGGCTCTTCTCGGCTACCGGGCGCGCCTTGTAGACGCGTTCTAGGTCGAGGCTCGCCTGTTCCACCGATTTGGTTGGCTGCTCGAGGTGCGCCGCCTTGCGCTTTCGGGCCTGGGCGTTCGGGGCCTGCTCGGAGCCCTCTGACCGTTCTGCCCGCTCCTTCGCCTCCTCAGCTGCGTCGAGCGCTCTGCGCGCCGCCCCCACGACCTTCTTGTCGTACAGTTTCAGGAACTCCTCGTCAACTGCTTTCTGGATGCGGGCGTGAGCGGTGGGCAGGCTGGGGCATTCGATCAGGTAGTGGCGCAGCGTCTCCTTGGGTTTGGCCTCGCTCGCGGCGCACCGCAGGCACTCCCCTTCTGACTTCCCCTCGTATAGGTCCGGGCGGTCGCGCAGGCGTTCGGGCATCAGTGGCAGCCCGTCGATCAGCGCCTTCACGCCGTGCGCCCGCCACTTGTGCCTGTAACCGCTTATCTTGCGGTGCCAGTACTTGACGCTCAGCAGCTCGAGCGCTTGCTTGGGGCTTCCGAGCGCGTCCCGCAGGGCTTCGCCCGTCCGTCTCAGTTGAGTCCACTTGACGAAGCTCCGCACCGCGTGTTGCATTCTGATGTATCTGCAGGGGTCGATCTCAACCCGCTCGCCCTGGTGGATGAGCTCGAAGCCCGTGGACTCGGGGGGTACGAGTACGTCGGCCCGGTACGTCATGTGCTCGCCGGTGGTGGGGTTGATGAGGGGCATGTTCGCTGCTGCCTTCGCGCGCAGGTCGACTTCCTTGTGGATCTCGTCGTTGGGGTCGTGGCCCGGCACCCACACTACTTCCACTCCTGCGTCCTCCCGCCTTCCTGCCCCGCGGAGCTCCATCACCGCGCGCCACAGCCGGTACTCTGCTTCGTAGCTATCCCGTGTGTCTTTGCGCGCTGACTTCCGCCTGTAGTATCGCACCCGGGTGGCGAAGTTCCGTACGACGGAGAGGTTGTCGCAGTGTACCCTCACCGTCTTGTTGAGCGGTGCGATCAGCGTCGCGAGTATGGCCCCGTGTAGCTCGGCTTTATAATTGGACAGCTGCCCTCGCAGCCTCCCACCGTACTGCATGTGCGGTTCCTGAGGGTCGTATACGGCGTACCCCGCTCTCGCCTTACCGGCCTTGCCCAGGTCGAAGGTTGATCCGTCGGAGTCGATCCGGTACTCCTCCTGTCCTTCGCGTTCGGCGATCCGGGTCTGCATCCCTTCTGTACCCGCTTCCAGGATGGCTTCCTTACGCATCTCGTAGATCTGCCATATCGTCGCTCCCAGCAGCGCTTCGGGGCCCGCTTCCTCCTCTTCGTCTCCGGTCTCGGCGGGATCCTCCGGCTCGGGGGCGGCCGCTGTCTGCTCCCGAGTGTCGTTCTCTTCCGTCCCTCTCTCTCGCTTGGCGGTCGGCTGTACCCGTCTCCGTTTGCTTTGCTTCTGCACCCGTTTCCCTTCCTTGACTGGGGCTGCGCGGGCTCGCAGTTGGTACCGGCTTCTCCCTGCAGCCTGCGCCTGCGGCGGGTCTACGTCGTCGGGCCTTGGTGGGCCTCCGGGATCCTCGCTCATGTCCGATTCGCGATCTGATTCTATCGCCTCCATCCCGCCCGTCCTCCAGGCGTTCAGCTCCTCGGTCTCGGGGGGCAGGCGCACCCGCGGCGGCCGCTCCTCGTCTCTGTCGGTTTCCGTCTGACGTTCGTACCGGACGCCCCACAGTGGGAAGAGCGCCTTTACTCTCTCATCGTACTCGCAGGTCTCGGGGTCAAAGTTCATGCTGCGTACTTCGGGGTCCGCCGGGTCCGCTTCCCTCGCCCAGCAGCACGTTCCGTCGCACTTTTCCCAGATCGTGTTTGCCTGAATGTTCTTGTCACGGGGTACGTAGTGCGCGATGCGCGCAACTTGCGTTCCGTTCGAGTCCGTCCTCGTGCTCATTACTAGCGCGAGTTCTTCGTTTCCTGGTGTGTCGTTGGCTACCAGGGCGAAGGTGCCAGGTCGGATGTCGTGTCCCTTGGCGAAGACTGACTGCGTAGCGGCCGCTCGCAGGCTTTGTTTGAGTTCCGTGCCCCCCTCCTTGCAGAGGTTCGTTCGGAGGAGCCTGTACCATTCTGGTTCGCTCCACGCTCGTGATCTTGCCTTTTCCCAGGTCTTCCAGGGCAGGAGGTGGGTCCCATTCGGCGCCCTCACCTGCGCTACGTGGAGGAGTCCCCGCTCCATTAAGTGGGGAGCCATCTTCGCGTAGTCGCGCGACGGGACGTGGCTCTGAATCGTGTCCGCCGGTGCGGCCGGGGCGAGGTCCGGGTGGGTGGTCTTGATCGTGTACCCCGCGCGCCCCGCCACGTGTATCGTGTGCGCCATCAGGTGCTCTTTCTGAAGGTACCGGGCCAGCTCCGTCTGCTCCAGCGGATTCAGGTTGGTTCCCATTGCCTCTTTGAGGGCCAGTAGCCGCTCCATGCGTACCTTCCCCACTAAGCTGTTCGTGTCGCGCAGCTGCGCCAGCAGCGTCGTCAGCTGTTCTTCGAGCTGCAGCGCGCGAAGGTTGAACAGGCCGTAGGGCGCCGGCGACGTCATCATATCGTTTGTTACGCTTTTGCTCAGCTCCGCGTGGTGTTTAACTACCGACCGCCAGGTGCGCTCCAGCTCGTCGACGTCTGCATCGCTGAGCTTCGCCATCTTCACCGCGTAGCGTAGGAATCCCTGCACCAGCGTGTTCACCAGGTACACGCTCTCCTCCTCGAACACTGTCTTTGTTCTGAGCACGGCCGCGGTCGCTCGCAGCTTCTCCTTCATGTAGTCGATCTGGGGTCGGCTGTCGAGGTCGACTGTCATGAACACGCCGAGAACCTTGAGCGGGTCGTTCTCGCTCATTGTTCGTTTGATCTGCTTCCCTTCCTTGCCGATCTCCGGTGCGTTCATCGTGGGCCCGTATTTCGGGCTCGACTTCGAGTTGCGTGTCACGTATCGCGTTTTCTCGGCGCTGATCTCGATATCGTGCATATCGCAGAAATCGCTGGCGAGGCGGGCCCTCTCCGCGATTCCCTCGCGGCTCTTGGCAATCCAGTGCGTGTCGTCCGCGAAGGCCGTGTGCGTCACCTTCGCGATTCCTCGGTTCATCTCGTACGGCCCGAGCGTTCCCCCCATCTTGTTCGCCACGAAGTCCTGAGCGTGCAGCAGGGGTCGTAGAAGATGAGCCAGTGAAGTGGCGCCTCAACTGCACCCTGGGCGAGCCCCACTTCCCTCCTGAATTCCTCCGTCGTTCCGTGCACCGTTCGTATCTTCGTGCGGTTGTTCATGTGCGAGAACCGGTGCAGCTCTATATATTCCTCGGGTATGTTCAGCCTGCGGAATGCGAGCTCCATGCTCTCCCAGCTGACCGTGTCGTAGGCCCGACGGATGTCCTGGAGGATGACGTACAGTTCCTTGTCGTACTGGTGCGCGTCCTCTAGGATTCCCTGCAGGATAAAGAGGGGGTCCTCCGTCGTTTTTCCTTTCAGGAAGCCCGAGTTCTGGCCCTTGAGCGCGCCTTGCTTCACGAGCATGTCCTGGAGGCGGTCCGCCAGTATCCCCTTCATGAGCTTGTCCCCCACCTCAAGCAACGTGATGGGCCGTACGTTCGTCAGTTTTCCGTCCCACGTTGGGATCTTGCTGATTCCGACCGTTGTCGCCTTGTTCCACGAGTCGGGCGTCCTTCTCAGGCGGACTGCGTCGCAGATGATGAGGTAGAGCAGCTCGTTAGGGGCGCTCTCCTCCGGCCAGCTCTTGATCTGCGAGTTCTGCAGGTTCGAGTCTCCGGGGGCCGTCGGCTTCAGCGTTCGCCTTTTCTCGTTGTACTCTGCCCATCGCGGCGCGTCCATCGCTCCCTCGTATTTCAGGTGGGTCTTGGTCTTGTACATGTGCTTCCATAGTCGCTTCTCTTTGAGGGTTTGGTCGATCTTCGGATCCCGCTTTCCCCAGTACTCTTCGAAGTACTCTTTTAGGCGTCCGCGCACTGACGGGGCATCTGCTAGGACTTGTGGCCTTTTATGGTCGGGTACTTCTTCGACAAGCGTTTCGAAGGGCACGATCCCCGTGCTTTTGCCCATCGTCGCCTGCCAGTACCTGCCAGGGTCCGTCTTGAACCACTCCCTCGTCTTGTCCCGGTACTCCGCGCGCTTCTTCGTCTTCAGCTTTTTGTACTCCTTCGGGATTTCCCGGCGCAGTCGGTTGATGGCCGCCCCGAGCGCTTCGTGCCAGTACTGCCATTCTGCCGTCGGTGCGCGGGGTTGGGGGAGGGGGCCGGCCGGGAGGCTTGTGCTGACCGCTTGCAGGCGCGCGAGTCGGACCTCTGGCTGCAGCCGGTGCCAGGCCCGTCTCAGCTTTCGCATCTTTAGGCTCATGTTGTGCCGTCGCGCGATCGTGGGGGGCTTGTCCGGGTCGCGCGCGCTGAAGATTTCCGCGCAGCCTACTTCCACCGCCACCCGGCCCGTCTCCTCGGCCAGTTCTTTGTACGCTTCGTCCGCCGCTTTGATTAGCTTCTGTTTCGCGGCTTCCGGTAAGGCCCTCCACTCCTCTTCGCTCTTCGGCCTCTCAATCTTTTTGTATTTGTCTAATACGGGCTTCAGGTACTCCTCTAGGATCCCGTAGTACTCCGCCCTCGCCTCCTTCTTCGCTTCCCCTGGTCCGTACAGCGATTTGAAGTTGTACCTGGGTGGCCGGTCTTTGTGTTTGATCGCGCCCGGCCCGAACATGCGCAGGTTGGCGGTCAGGTCGATGTCCGCCATCATCGGCAGGTGATCCGATTCCATGTACTCGTTGGCTCGCTCGACTTCGATGCCCGCCCGCAGCCCGTCTGCGGCCGCCGGCCCGTTCAGCAGGATCACGTCAATTCTGCTCCCCGTTTCGATCTCGTCCGGCACGCCCTCCGTCGAGCCCCGGATGTACGTCACTTCCTTCGCGTTCGGCTGCGCGACCCGGTAGGCGTCTTTCCACCCCCATTCCTCGACTCTGGCCCATAGGTCTTCTGCGTAGTGATCAGCTCCCGCCGGCGTCGCCCACCTTCCCGCGCTGATCCTGTCTTTCGTCCTTTCCGCGACCGAGTTCAGGTCGCCCATCACGATGAGCGGCTGGGGGTAGGGGTCAAGATCGACCTGCTCGTGCAGCTCCTGCAGCGTCTTCATGATCTGTTCGTAATCTGCTTTCGTTTGCGCGTTCTCGTTCTTATCCGGCGGCACGTACACCGAGACCAGATGCACTTGTCTGAAGTTCGGGAGCTCAAGCTTGACGGCTACCAGGCGACCCGGGATTCGGTGCGTGACCTTCGCGTAGGGGCGCCAGCGCCTCGAGATCCATAGCAGGGCTCCTTTCTTGTGTCGCGCGCCTTCCTTGTCCGCCGGGGGGCCGGACGTGAAGTAGGGCCCGATCCCCTTCTCGTCCCCCGCGTTCAGCATCTTTTCCCACTGATTTGGCCTGCCCCCGCGCAGGCAGGGTAGGTTGATCTCCTGGAGGGCTACTGCGTCGAGTCCGTACGCCTCGGCCATGCGGGGGAGGGCGCTGCGCTTCGCGTCCGTGAACGAGCAGACGTTCCTGGTGAGCAGCCGGAGGCGTCCCTGTAGCGCTTTCGCCGCCTCCTGACCGTTGAGCTGTACCTTGATCCTTGCTGCCCCGCCCAGGAAAGATGCCACCAGTCCCGTCGCGAGGCTCGGGAAGACCGTACCTTTGGCTAGTCCCTGCGCTGCTGCGGTTCCCTGCACCATTGCCAGTAGGATCGCTAGTACTAGCGCTAGTTCAGTTAAGTTCAGCGGTTTTACATGCATCGCCCTCTGTGGTGTCGTCTGGCTAGCTAATTCTCGGGGCTTGCTCGTGTTCTTGCACGTTCCGCTTGTCACTCTGTCCGCCGCAAGGGCGCTGTTCCCTTGCGTTCCCCCTGTCAGGAGCAGGAGGGCGAGTCGGAGGGCACTGCTGGCTCGCCGGGCCTGTCGGGTTTCCTGTCCCTTTCTCTTTGCTATCTGTCTTCTTGTTTTATCCCTCTCCCCGTCGTGATTCTCGCCCCTGTTCTTAGTGTCCTCTCCATTTGCAGCGCTGCAGGCGGCAATGATAGCTGTTATCGTATTTACAGTCATGCTAGAGAGACCTTGGAGTTCGGCTATGTACATTATTAGGATTATTCCGAGCAGATTTATTATGCGCGGCAGGGGCGGGGCGCGGGGGCTGCTTGTTGGAGCGCCTTGAGAGCCGTTCCCGCCGCTGTCCAGCGCCAGAGGTTCACTGGCTCCGGGTTCGAGTTCACCATTGCGCTTGAGCTTGTTTGTCTGCGGGCGGGGGGGGGGGGCGATGGGCCGGTCGGGGCAGTGTATTCGTCAGAGAGAGCTCGAGGGCGGGATTTGCGGACGAGCGAATCTGGATCCGGATCTTGTGTTGGCCACGCAGCTGCCGAACAGCTCGTGCCTGACTCCGCAGCTGCCGAGCAGCTCGGGCCTTCCCTTTCGCCGCCGAGCGGCTCTGGGACGTCTTGTGCTGGCCACGCAGCTGCCAAGCAGCTCGTGCCTGACTCCGCAGCTGCCGAGCAGCTCGGGCCTTCCCTTTCGCCGCCGAGCGGCTCTGGGGCTTCTTGTACTGGCCACGCAGCTGCCGAGCAGCTCGTGCCTGACTCCGCAGCTGCCGAGCAGCTCGGGCCTTCCTTCTCGATCGTGATAGCGAGGTGGGGCGAGGCGGGCGGGACGGGTGGGGGCGGGATGATGTCGCACATGGTCATGTTGATCATGAAGTGAGCTCGAGGGCCCATGATCAGATCTGCGCATTCTGCGGCGGGCGGGCTGGCGGTGAGCGCAGGGAGGCAGGGCGGGGCGCACAGCGTCTCTGTTGTGTTGGCGCTGGCGTTCGTTGAGGCCGGGAGCAGCATAACGATTCGGATCAAATCTGCGGTACTGGAGCACAGCAGCGCTTTCGCGGCTAGCGGGCGCGCGCGGGGGTCTAGCGCTTCGGGCATCATTGTCTCGTACGGTTTCGTGGCTGTTGAGTGGCGTTCGCGGCCGCCTGTCGCAGTCTTCAATCCCGTTCCGTTGCCGAGAGCTGTTTGAACGAGAACTGCGGTCAGCAGGGTCAGCATTACGATTCCCATTGCGATGCGTATACAAATCGTCCTTCGTAGTGTCCTTGTCGAGCGAAGTCGGGCTCCCGGTGCTGCGTCCGTAGCGGGAAGCCGCGAGGCTTCCCGCTGCCGCGGCCTGCCCCGGTGCGGGGGGCAGGCGCGCTCGCTCGGCTGGCTGCTGGGGTCCCCGGATGCGTGTTTTGATCCGGGGCCTGGCCGCTGGCGTGTCGTTCGCTGGCGGCCGTCTTCGCTCGCAGCTCCGTGCGTCTCGGCGGCTTGTCTGGGCGCTCGGGCAGGGTGTCCCGACGCTTGCTCGCATCTTATGCTGTGGTCCTGTGGGCGTTCTCGCGCTGGCCGCTGTTGTGCGGTGACGATGAAGTACATGTTGACAAGGTTTGGGTGCGCGTTGCGCGGAGAAGCGGCTGATCGCTTCTATATGCTTTGGTTTGGTGTTCTAGCGTCTTTCGCAGGCCGGAGAGGCCTGGATTTGCTGTTTCGGGCGCGCTGTACAAATTTTCCGGGGTACCGGAATCCGACGACGACGGGCCCGGCGGCGGTGGCGCGGGCCTCGTCGGTGCTCGAGCCCTCGGGGGTGGAGCGCACCGTGCGCGCCCCGCCCCGCCCCGTCCTCAGCGACGAGAGAGAGATGCTCGAGCTTTTCTCTCAGCGACGTCGCATCCTTCGAGCCCAGCAGCAGCTGATCGCGATCCCCTGCGCTCAGGCGGGTCGGGGATCGGGCGGCACTGCGAGAGGGGCGCCCGTGCCGAGCTGCAGCGGCCGCGGCGGGGGCCTCGTACGCGACGGCAGCGCCGGAGGGGCCGCCGGAGTGGGCGGCGGAGGGGCCGGCGGAGGGGCCGGCGGAGGGGCCGGCGGAGGAGGCGTCGGGGTCCTTGATGGACTCGACGGCGGCGAGGACGGCGGCGGTGAGCGCGAGGAAGACTTGGGCGTCGACGCTGCTCGCGTCCAATCCCGTCACCTGCGCCCGCCGTCATCGCCCGCGCCCGCCCGCGGCGGCGCGGCGCGGCGCGCTCGCCTGCTTTGCGCTGAAGGCGAGGAGTCTATTCCAGTCTTCGGGAAAGAGGGTGGCCGGGGGGAGGTGCCCCACGAGGGCCGCCAGCACGGAGAGTGCTGCCCGGTCCTTCAGGTGCGCCCTTTCCGCCCGTCTGACGATCGCATCCACGAGCTGAGGCAGCGCGCGCGCGTCGGCGCGCCGGCGGCGGGGCGCGCGGCGCGGGCCGGGGATGCGGACCATGCGGCAGAGGTCAGGGTCGCCCGTGAGGACCAGCGCGCCGACCTCCGTCAGCTCGCCCTCATCGCACAGTGTCTGCTCGTTAGAGAAGGCGTTCACCACTGTCGACATCGCGCGCCGCGCGAGGGAAGCGGTCAGTCACGCCGCCGCGCGCTGCGCGCGCACACACACCAGCCTCGCAGATTTTCTTCAGCCCTCCTACTACAGGCTTCTCTCTGCGCTCCATCTCGGCGACCGCCGGCAGCATCTCCGGGACTGGGTCCTTGCCCGCGCCTTTGATTTGCTCGCGCTCGCGCTCCGACCGAAGCAGGCACGCAAGCTGCGCCACGGATTGCACCTTTTCCACCCGGTCGATTCCTCGCAGCTCGTCCGGCCCGCATATGCCGCAGAGCCGCTGAGCCGTACGCGTACGCGTTGCTGGTTCGACTCGGCTGTATACGTACTGTCGCTATCCGATCGAGGATCGGATGCGCGAACGCTTGCGATTGCTGCAGGCGCCGAGCTGGGCGCAGCATCTTCGGCTGCAGCTGAAGCTGCCGCTGTCTCGTGACCGACCGGAAGCTCGAGCTCCTCGGCGGCCGCGGATTTGCTTTTGCTGGCGCCGGAGCCCATTTATGTCGCGATCGCCGCGTTACAGCACAGCTGCCAGCTGCAGGCCTAGGGCCAGCTGCAGGCCCGCGGCCGGTACCGGTACCAGTAGGCCTAGGCTGAAGAATTTGCGAGAGCTCGAGACCGTCCGACAGCTACAGCTGGTTCGGCTCGGCTGATCGATCGCGCGACAGCTGCTTGACTCGCGATCGGCTGATCGACAGCTGTTCGACTCGGCTGATCGACAGCTGGTTCGACTCGGCTGACTCAGTGATCGACAGCTGGTTCGACTCGGCTGCAGCTGATCACCGACTGCAGCTGATTCGCAAGAGACCGTCCGACAGCTGATTCGACTCGGCCTAGTAGTCCGCGAGAGACTGGGCCTCTGAAGTGCGGCCGCGGCTGCAGTGCGCGGCCCTCCGGATTGCGATGATCGGCTATAACTAGCGCTGCAGCCTGATCATGATGAACCCCGCCAGGCCGATCGCCGTAGCTATATACTAGCGCGCCGGCGGCCTGTGCTCTCGATCGGGCTCTGACTGGGTCGGCCGCCGGATGGAAACGGGGTAGGAAGTGCGAGGGGCGCGCGGGGGCCCGCGCGCAGCGCGCGTCGGGTGCTAGCGCTGCGCATGCACGTTCACGCAGCTGCAGCTGCAGCTGCAGGCAGCATGCGCAGCTGGCGCCGCCATATGCATGGCCACGCGCCCAAGTCCAGCAAGCCGCTGAGCTGCGACCGCCGGCACCGGCGCCGCGGCCGGCGCGGCCCGCGCCGTCGCCGGCGCGGCCGTGCCGCAGTGCACGTGGGCGCCGGCGCGCGCGCGCCCAAGTCCAGCAAGCCACTAGCCGCGCCGGAGCTCACCTAGCTACGCTGGCCAGCTAGCGAGCCTGTCGGCTAGCTTGCAGGCTTGAAGCACGGGTACTGCAACACGGTTTCGGCTCCATTCCCCCCTGCTCGTGTCTCGATGCGGCCGAAACTCGCAGGAGCTCTTTTTTTTGGCATCCGGTACAACAGGTACTTGATGCGGCCTAGCGCGCCACGCGCTGCTTCCCGAGCGCTGGCATGTATGACAAGCTCTGCCGAGCATTGCAAGAGCTTTCTTATGCACTTGGTCCGGTCCCTATACGACCACAGGATCAGGCGCTGCAAGGGATAGTCCAGGAAAGGGTCCGGTCCTTTTTTCCGCGCAGCATTCGGCTTTTTCCGGGATCCGGGTTCTGACAACGAATTCCGGGCTCTCATGCATGCACTAACACTGGGTTAAGAGCTCAGAGCTGGATCGGAAGATGAGCAGACTCGTCATTTTGCAAGTTACCGAAAACGGGGGCCCTACCCCGTTTCCAATATAGTACGCGTACGCCGCTCCCAGCCTGCTGAATCGGAGCGACCCGATGACCGCATCATCACATTGATCACAAGAAGATCGGGGTACAAGTGCCCTCTTGCCGGTGGCAAGTGGGGGCGAACGCAGTGAAAGCTAGCTATATATAGTACTAGTACGTATACGCGACTCGCGATCGGCGATCGCGAGCTTGAATTCGAAGATGCCTTGATGCCTTCAACGTTAACGTTGATTGACCTCCCCTCGGGGTCGCGCGCTCCGCGCGCGACCCGGTGACCCCTCGGCTCGGCCCGGATCGGCGACCAAGTCCTTTACTAATTGTTACTTAATTAATTTATAAGTTATGTGATTGCAGCATGCATATACTAGGTCTTCAAGGCTTCGACTCGCCCCCGCCCGCCCCTGCTCGTCTCATATGCATGATCAGGATGTGCGCGCAAGGGGGGTTAAACGTTCTGAATTGAAACACGTGAAGCTTAAGACAGCTTCTAGGCCGCCGGCGCCTGACTCTAAAAGCGCCCACCGCGCCTCGCCCCGCGCCGCCCTGCCGCGTTCGAATTCTAGCCGCGCCCTAGGCCTCGCCCGGCGAGCCGTGCCGCCGCTTGCCGCGCCTCCGCCCCGCCCGGCGAGCCGCACCGCGCGCCGCCCATCGCGAGCTTGAATTCGAAGATGCCTTGATGCCTTCATGATCAACGTTAACGTTGATTGACCTCCCCTCGGGGTCGGCCCAGATCGGCGACCAAGTCCTTTACTAATTGTTACTTAAGTTATGTGATTGCAGCATGCATATACTAGGTCTTCAAGGCTTCGACTCGCCCCCGCCCGCCCCTGCTCGTCTCATGATCAGGATATGCGCGCAAGGGGGGTTAAACGTTCTGAATTGCAACACGTGAAGCTTAAGACAGCTTCTAGGCCGCCGGCGCCTGACTCTAAAAGCGCCCACCGCGCCTCGCCCCGCGCCGCCCTGCCGCGTTCGAATTCTAGCCGCGCCCTAGGCCTCGCCCGGCGAGCCGTGCCGCCGCTTGCCGCGCCTCCGCCCCGCCCGGCGAGCCGTGCCGCCGCCCGCCGCACCTCCGCCCCGCGCCGAGAGCCGCTTCGCCGCCCGCCGCGCCTCCGCCCCGCGCCGAGAGCCGCTTCGCCGCCCGCCGCGCCTCCGCCCCGCGCGAAGAGCCGCTCCGCCGCCCGTCGCGCCTTCGCCTCGCCGGTGAGCAGCGCCGCCGACCGCCCCGCCTGCGCCCGCCCGGCGCGCCACGCCGCCGCCCGCTGCACATGCGCCCCGCCCGGCGAGCCACGCCGCCGCCCGCCGCGCCTCCGCCCGCCCGGAGAGCCCGCCGCCCGCCGCGCCTCCGCCCCGCCCGGCGAGCCACGCCGCCGCCCGCCGCGCCTCCGCCCGCCCGGCGCGCCGCTCCGCCGCCCGCCGCGCCTCCGCCCCGCCCGGAGAGCCGCGCCGCCGCCCGCCGCGCCTCCGCCCCGCCCGGCGAGCCACGCCGCCGCCCGCCGCGCCTCCGCCCCGCCCGGCGCGCCGCTCCGCCGCCCGCCGCGCCTCCGCCCCGCCCGGCGAGCCGTGCTGCCGCCCGCCGCGCCTCCGCCCACGTACGCGCGCGCGTTCGCGGCTATAGCGTTTTAGTGCTTAACGAGGAGATGCTAATGGTTTCGATCTGCGGGGCAGCTCTCCTGAAAGAGCGAAGCCGCGAGGGATGATAACGCTGATAGCCGAGCGTAGTCAGCACGATCACATCGCAAGCGTGCCTACCATTCGTTTCACGCCTTTCGCAGCAGATGCGACTTCCTTGGACATGGTTCCCCGGAACCGGAGACCTGCGACAAGACGGCACGCTAATCAGCTCGACCTTTCCGACAAGCTGCGCTAAGCTCACAAGCCGGACGTACCTGATCACGCATACGACCTCCGAAACAACAGCCCGGCCTTTACACAGCAACGACCACCGACGGCGCGGCACTGCGACCAGGGTACTTAGACAAGTCGGCTGGGGATACACCAAATTTGCGTTCCCTCGACTCCGGATCCCGGATCCCTAGCGCGTTATATAATTAGGGCATCATCGCTGCGCATGTGACTCTACTGAATTTTCACTGAGCTGCATTCAATGCCCTAACCCATTATTATTCTTCTAATTTAATAATGATTACCTGGGCGTGACGGCGTCACAAAACACTACCGTGACGGCAACAGGGATTAGACGTATCTTTCGATTGAGTTTTTGTGAATCTTGTACCCGTTTTTGTTAGCGAAAAAAATCGACCCCTTCTGAAGAACCACACAGGTAGAGCTCACTTCGTTCGCCGCTTCGCGGCTTCTCTGCGTTCGCGACGTATATACGGATGAGCCTGGCCCATGCGATTCGGGCGGATGACCGGGAGAGCACAGAACACGTATACGTATGAGAAGCACCAGGGGGGTAGCTGGACGCGATAGCTAGCTCCCCGGCGACCGATGCGGCCGGCACAGCTGCTCGCAGGCCCGTCTGCTCCCGGAGATCTCTGCTCGCAGGCACACAGTTGCTCAGCATGCTGGACGCGCCACGCGGCCGGCCTGGGCCCGTCTGCTCGCAGGCACAGTTGCTCAGCCGACCTCCGTAAGGAGCGGAGATACTCTCGGTGCGCTCGTGATGCGCATAATCAACAGTGCCGCTGACTATCGCCGATCGCCGATCGCAGGCCGATAGCCGCTGACTATCGCCGATCGCTACCACAGGGAGCGTTTCGGCCGTCCCAACATGCAGGTTTGCGGTCCGCACGTCCGAGCGGCCAGCAGCAGCCGAGCGGACGCCGGAGTCCTCAACCAAACTTGCACCGGCGACCTTTTCCGACGTGGATAGCTCACAACCATCGGATTCAGCGTCTTGGGCTCCTCCTGCGTCGGCGCACCTCGGACAAGCGACAGCCGGGCGCCCAGGTGCGGCGCCGCGCGTCGTTCCTCGCGCAGAAAAGGAAGTTGAAAGGGTAGCGCATGCTTAGGGCTCGTTCTGACTCGGCTCCGCGCTGGCCGGCCGGCGGCGTGCGGATTCCTTGCACCTTCGAGAGCGCCCGGCGGCAGCGCGCACGCGGAGCGCTCTACAACATCTCTCCGGTCGATCTCGTTGCGGGCGGGCCTCTCCCGCGGACGCGCCGCGCCCGAGCGCCGAGTCGCCGCCCGACCGCTGACCGAGTCCTCTCACTACATCCTTCTTCGGCCGCGCGGTCCGCAGCTTTCTAAGGAGGACATCGCCGCAGGGGCGCGGCGCCCGCGCCCGCCCCCCGCGGCGGCGGCTGACGGCCGGCGGCGCAGGGCGAGGGCGAGGAGAAGAAGGACGAGGAGAGTGACGATGAGGGCAAGGAGATGACGCCGCGGCCCTCGGCGCGCCCCCGGCCACCCTCGCCCCGCGCCTGCCCCTCTTTTTCTCTGAACGGCGGCCGCGCAGGCGCCGGGCGTGAAGACGTCGGAGCGCTACAACCCGGACGAGGGGAAGGCAAAGGAGGAAAAGGAGGAGAAGGAGGAGGGCAAGATGGACGAGTCCTCCGGCTGAGGACGGCCCCCCCGCCCCCTCCCCCCAGGGGCACCCACCCCTTTAGCTCGTTTCACCAAGGTTTATCCACCCATAGATATATGCATAGCCGGCGCCTCTCGTTCCATGATGTGTTGGGGCGCACACGGAAGGCGGCACGACCGGCTGCGGGAGCATCGCTCAATCTGCGCTCGTTCCTCGAGTTCAAGCCAAACTGGCACGACACCGGCAGCTCGAATAGCCGTGCAAGCGAATGAGCGACTGCAGAGGCCGGTACCGGTGCCGGCCGCGGCGCAGATGCCATGATGTGCACCGGAACCACTTGGCCTACCCGCCCTGCTCTTGAGCCATGCTCGCCCGCAGGACACCGAAAGAGCGGAACGATACACTATGTACACAGAAGCACCCACAAGCAAAGCAGGATCATAGTGGGTAAACCTGCGCGGGCGCAGTGAGCAGCGGGAGGAGAGCACAGGCGCGCCGCGGGCACCTCCTCGTAGTTGATCTGGGGAACTCGTCGATGCTGATGCCCTTGTAGCCGCCGTCCTCCTTCGAGAAGACGATCACGCTGTGCGTCCCCTTGTACGTCCCAGGCTCTTTCGTCTCGAGGTCCAGCTTGAAGAAGTAGTTCTGCCCGTCGCGGAACGCCGATGGCGCAGTCTCTACAGAGTGGATCTGCGTGATGGCGAGGTTCCTGTACGACTGGTCCCACGCCTCGCTGCAATAGGCGCAAAGCTTGCGGATCTCCGCCAGCTGCGCAACGCCGCGAGCCATCAGAGACCCAGCAGACGCCCCGCACGTCGATCTCACGCGGCTGGGACGTCGGACGCACCGCGAACTCTCGCGCCTCGACGACTTCCTTCGCCTCCGGGCTTGCCGGAGTCCGCTGCACCGCCGCTTCCGCCCTGTACACCAGCGCTACCGCTACTATCAACAGCGCGAACGCCAGCGCCGGTCTCCTCATCTCAGCGAACTTGAGCGAAGTCTGGGCCCTGGGCCCACTGCTCTCAGTGCTCTGCCCCCGGGGGGTACCGACCGAGTCGGCATTCGGAGTCCGGCGGTGCTGCTGAGCGTAGTTGAGCGCAGCTTCCTCAACCAAAAGCGCCTTGAGCGCCGAGACATTCCATCTAGCGTGTTCTTCTTTCAGGGCGCTCGGGCTGTCCTTGCATCTCCGTAGACGGTGCGTTCCGGTTGTCAGAGGCAAGCCTTCTGCAGAAGCACATGGACGCGCGCGCGGTCAAGCAGCGCGCCAGCAGACTGCAGCAGGTATCTGTGCGCTTGCGAGCCTTCCCTGGGAGATCGAGGATACGGTTAATTAAGCGTAAGATCTTCTGCAGCCTCGCAGAGTCACGGCCCGCAACTTTTCTGGCAAGCCAGCTGGAAATGCACGTGCACAGCACCAGGTCCGCGTCGTCCGCGGCGCTTCCAGCTGTCCTTGCATCGCGCGCCAGTGCGCGCTCGCATTAACACAGTTACTAGGACGAAGGGAAAACCGAGAGCCTGCAGCCCCGCACGCCCCGCGAGGCCGCTCTCTTCAAGCAAGGTATGGAGCAAGGCGTGAAGCAAGGCGTCAAACTTGAACAGGTGCTTGCCACCCTCCCCAGCCTGTTCTTTTTCTCTCCTTCTAGTATCCAACCAGCGCTGTCTTGCTGTGTTTAGGCACGTTGGGGGTGGTTCGACAATGCTCTTGATAGAACCGTGGACTTCATCATGGACTTGCCCGATAAACTGGAGCGCTTCATGGCAGTCAAACGCCGACCTTCGGGGTGAATTTCTCCTCAACTTGTCAGGTTTGTTCTGTACTGCAGGCGAATTCTTGGACAACAAATACCTCCGTGGTTTGGGGGTAGCCCTTGCGACCCCCGCCGTCATTCGCTTGTCACGTGGACTTCGCATCTCGTGAGATAGATATTCTCGTTTTAGGTGCTGACAGTATTTTTACTTTGTCTCATATTCTGGACCATCGTTTCCTTCACGTTTCTGCCAATACCACAGCGGCACTGGCTGAAGCAAGATTTTGGAAGAGGCCCTTTATAAATGAATTCGCACACACCGAGACAAATGGCTAGAGATATAACTAAGGTGTCCATCTGTGTCAAGTCGAGAGATAAGCCTACGTGGACTAAGCCTTTCGGAAATCGGACCAGGCAGAGCTCGGATGTATCTTCATCGCACGCTTCCCCGCGCTCCAGGCGGCGGTGGTGGTGGTCTAGCGGTGGGCACTCGGGCCGAGACAGCTAGCTTCAATTCATTGGCCTCTGAGACCCTTTTCCACCCCTCTCTTCGTTCCTTTCTCTTCAAGAGGCTTCACCCAGCCCACAAGAGCCCTCCTCCCGGCCCCCTCCCTCCCCCTCCCGCCCCCCCCCCCGCCCCCCCATCGTATTGGATAGAATAGGGCAGAGCATCGATATCGTCTTTAGCATGTCGCCCCCCTTCCAAGTCTCATGATCGATATCAGAGGAAGCATTGCGTGCCTAGGCCTGTTCAAATTCTACTGTGTGTACCGTAGTACGTAATTGTAACCTACTAGGCTATAGCTAAACCTGCCCTTTCCTGCTCAGAACTTAGAGGTCACGGGTCCTTCCGAAGTTCCCCTCCAACAGGGCCGCTGCGACAGCAGTGTCACAGTGCCCCTGTTCCGTTCACTGAGTCATAGTCTGGACCATCGTTTCCTTCACGTTTCTGCCAATACCACAGCGCTAGCGTCGGCACTGGCTGAACTTCGGAAGCCAGATTTTGGAAGACGCCCAGAGGATCCATTTGCAGAGCATGCAATGATGCAGAGGACCAAAGTAGTGAACGAGAGCTATCGTGGTGCCAGTGTGCAGACACGACGCACGAGGCTAGTCCTTGCTCTGAGAACTTCGGAAGATATGTACATGTGTGCTATGGAAGTACTAGTAGATTTAGATTGCTGGTAACGTCCCAATACACCCCCGACCTCGGCTTCATCCCCCGGGCCCCCTCGGAGTCACCGACTCCTGATGATCATGACTCAGTGATGCCAAGCCAGGTGGACCCCGTGCACTGGAACTGAGAGCATGGGATGCATGGCGCCGGCGGGCTGAATGCACGGTAGTGGGTTGATGAATGCATGGAACGTCGGAACATCGCACTGCAAGTTAATATGATGGCTTTGTGACAATCGATGTAGGATGCTGTCAATCAAGGGCTGGAGGACGGGGCGTGAGGCGCGTAGGGCGGAGGGGCGGGGTGGTGCCACGGCGACGGCAGGGCCGGGGCGGGCGCAGTGGAGATGCGGAGGCGGAGGGTGCGCGGCGGGGAGGGCATAGGAGGTCTTTGGCGGGTCGGGACCTGGGGAAGGGAGCCGGGGGAGAGAGGCTCGGGCGGGCGCCGAAAGGCGGAGCTGGGGAGGTGCGGGGCGGGGGCCTCGGGAAGTGGAGGGCGTGGCGCGGGCCGCGGGGGCTACTTGCTCGGGGCGGCGGCGGGCCCTGGCTCTGCGCGGGGTCCCCGCACCGGCCGCCGCGTAGTAGGCGGCGTACTGCGCGTACTGGGGGTAGTACTGCACGCGCGGCTCAGCGGGGGCGCCGGGGGCGGGCGGGGCGGGCCGGGGCGCACCTGCGCGTAGTACGCGGCGTAGGCGGCGGCCGTCTGCGGGTCGTACGCCCCCGCCGCCTGCGCGTCGTACGCCCCCGGCGGCGCCGAGTAGCCCCCCGAGGGCGAGGGGTACAATGCAACGCCCGGAAATGCGACGGTGGTGGTGTAGGCGCCCGGCAGCGGCGGGCCGCTGGGGAAGGTCGCCGGCCCGAGCTTCTCCTTGCCCCACGAGCACTGCGCCGCCGGGCGAGAGACTAAGCGGCCGGGGGGCAGGGCAACGCGGTGCGGAGCGGGGCGGGGCGGACGCGGGCGGAGCGGCCGGCGATGGTGCGGCCGTGGATGGCGACGATGGCGCGGGCGGCGCGCTCGTGGTCCCTCATCTGCCCCGCCCCTCAGAGAGGGGAGAAAGGAAGGAAAAGGAGCGCGGGGCCAGAGGGGGGCGGGGCGGGCCTTGACGAAGGCAAAGCCCTTGTCGGCCTGGATGCGGATGTCCTGGATGTCGTTGAACCCGTTCTCTGCGCCCCGCCCCGCCGCGCACCGTCACCCCCCGCCCCGCAAAGCGTCTGGCGGCGGGCGGGCGTGCGGGCGGGCGCGCCGGAGAAGACGGAGCGGATGTTCTGCTCGGAGACCTCGGGGGGCAGATTCCCCACGTACACCGTGGCGTTCGTCGACGGCGCCGCCGCCACCACGCTCGCGTAGTCCTGCGTGTCCCCCGTCTGCCGCCCGTCCCCCGCCTTGTTGTTGCCCCAGTTCACGCGGATGCGCCGCGTCCCCACCCACTCCCCGTTCATCTTCTCGATCGCCCGCTCCGCGTCCTGCCGGGCGCCTCAGCGCCGCCGCGCCCCGCGGTCGTCGCCGGGGTACGAGGCACCTCCTTCAGCCGGAAGGCGACGAAGCCGTAGCCCCGGGAGCGGCCCGTCGCCTGGTCCCACATCACCCGCGCGTCTCTGTGCCGCCGGCCCCGCGCCTCAGAACGGGCGGCCCCGCGCAGGCGGAGAGAGGCGGCGGGGCGCGCACGATATGGAGCCGAACTGCTGGAAGGAGCCGAAGAGCGCCCGGTCGTCCACGTCCGAGCTCAGATCCCCCACGAAGATGTGGAAGTGGCCTGCCCCGCCCCCGCCCGTTCCTTCCCCGCCGCGGAGCGAGTGGGAGGCCGGCGACGCACCCGAGGTGTCCTCCCGCTGCCCGCCGGCGAAGGCCCAGTTCACTTTCAGGTCCTGCGACCCGCGGCGGTCATAACGCGGGCGGGAGGCGGCCGGCGCGACGCGAAACTGCAGAACGCACATATCCGTAGACGTATCGCCCGTTCAGCGCCTGCAAGGCGAGCCCCGCTGTGGTATTATCGTAGAAGTCCACGAACCCGTAGCCGGAACTGTTGCCGGTCTTCCTCGCGCGGCGCGGCGCACGTCAGCGACGCTGCATCTCCATCGCCGCCTTCTTAGCGCAGCGGGCGTGCAAACCGCTTTGTCTTTTATCGGCTTGACATTCTCAACTGATCCGAAGGTCGCGCAAAGGTCATAGAGCAGAGCCTCGCTGACATTGGGGTAGAGGTTGCCGATGTACAGTGACTTCGCCTGCGCGGCGTCGAACCTGCCGGGCGAAGTCTTCGCCTGTGACTTCGCCTGCGCGGCGCGGCGTTGACTTCGTCGGATACCGCGTTCGAAGACGCGGCGCTGGGTCTCGGCTCACCCCGGCGGCCCCGCCATCCCCGGTTGGATGACAGAGTATCCGGCATTGCCGTGCTGTGGCGATAACACGGCCTCAGATCGGGACCCTCCGAGGCGCGGAGGCGGGCCAAGCGACCGCAGAGCCGGACCCACCAGCATTGCAGGCGCGCTGACATCTTGGCGCCGGTTCTGCCCTCCAATGCCTCACGGCGGCCTGGCCTGGCCTGGCAGGGCCTGCCCGGCCTGGCAGGCCTGACCTGGCCTGCTCTCGGTGCTCTCCTGGGCCCTGGGGCCTGGGGGGCCGGGGGGGTGCCGCAAAAACAGGAAGCGATAGGGAAGTGATGGAAGCGGGCCATCCCGCGCCGCCGTACGGCGCTTCGGGCACCTCGGAAAGGGTGCGTGAGAAGTCTGGAGCGGGTTACGTGCGCGTATGCTGGCCGCGTACGCATCCCGCGCTTGTTCTTCGAATTCCTCACTCCCGATGTGCGCAGCTCATCATCGCGTCTGTCTTCCAGCACCACCGCCTGCGTTCGATGCCGTCAATGCCGTCGACGCCGGCTGAGCGCGCGCGCGGCTCGCCGGCGCCGTCGATTGAGCGCGCGCGGGGCTCGCTGGGCGACGAAGACTTTGCTCGGTTGAAGGCGCAGGTTCACGCATTATCCCGCTCGCGTTTCGAAAACCGCGAAATGTCGCCGTCGATGCCTAGGCGCTCCGACTATCGGCTTTCTTCACGCGGCGGCGCGCAGGAGCTGGAGGATTCAGACGACGACGTCGAGATCGACGAGCTGCCTCCGTTCGTGAGGTGCGTGAGGGCGACGAGGTTTCTGTTGCACTCCTCGAGCTTTCCGGGGCGACTGGCCTGCAGGAGGCTGTTTCAGGAGGCGGGGACGCAGCGGCACGTCCCCGTTGCTCTCCTTCGCGATATATGCAGCTCGATGTTCCCGTCGGCGGCGCCGGAGCAGCTGGAGGAGCTGCTGCGCTCCCTTGACTCGAACCGCGACGGCCTCGTCGAGCGCCGCGACTTCGTGCGCCCCCGCGCCGCGCCCTGCGAGCACTTGCCCGCCCGTCAGCTCATCTTTGCGCAGGTGCGGGCGTTCAACATCTCGCCGTCGCCGCTCAAGCCCCGCACCGGGCCCGCCACCCCCGCCTCCTTCGCGCCCTCGCCGGGCCCCTCCGTGCGCCCGCTGCGATCCCGGCTCGTGATTTTCTTTTCGTCCCACGCACGCATGCCAGACACCGGGAGCCTCTCCCGCGCCGCTGGCCGGGGCTCGCTCGCTTGCGGGCCACGCGTTCGAGGGCGGGGCGACGCCGGCGGCCTCGGCGCGCTCCATCGCGGCGACCGCCCCGCGGCTCCACCTGCGGGACGCGGCGGCCGGGCGCGCGCCGTGGAACCCGGCGGCCAACCGCCCCGAGCGGCGCGCCTCCATGCCGCCGGCGCCGCGCCCGCCCAGCGCGAGGCCGCCGCATGCGCCGGGCGAGCAGGCGGCGGTGGCCGTCGGGGCGGGCCAGGCGGCGGACGAGGCGGAGCGGGCGGCGGCGCTGCGGGAGGCCCTGCGGCAGGTCGCGGCGGAGGCGCGCGGGGCGGCGGAGGCGGCGGCGCGGGCGGAGCGGGCGGCGGAGGCGGCGGGGCGGGAGGCGGAGGCGGTGCGGGAGACGCTGTCGTGGGAGGTGGCGTGGGCGGGCGGGAGGCGCGGGATGCGCGGCTGGCGGGGCAGTCGACGCAACGCGAGGTGCTCGAGCTCAACGCCGGCTACGCCAACCTCGGCGGTCCGCCCCCGCCGCCCCGCCCGCCGTGCGGGCCGAGGGGGCGGGGCGGGGCGGGGCGCAGACCTGGTGCAGGCGCTCCACGAGCAAGCCTGCGACATTCGCCGCGACCTCGACGCCGCCCGCCCGCCCCGCCCCCCGCCCGCCGCCCTGACGGCCCCGCAGCTCGCCCGCCAGGCCGCCGCCGACCGCCGGGCGGCCGCCGCGGCGGGGCCGGCCCCCGACGCCCGCGCCCTCGTCCACCGCGTGCGCCGCCCGCCCGCCGCCGGCCCGCCTGCGCTGCGCGCCGTACGCGAGCGGCTCCACAGGTGCCGCTGCTCGAGCGCGAGGTCGCCCGCCTCGCCGCCCTCCTCGCCGCACGCCCCGCCCGCCCCCGCCCCGCCCGCACCGCGCCCCGCACGCCCGGGCTCTCCGGCCCGCCCCGTCATGCCCCTCGTGCGCTTTGCTGGCCCCTCGCCCGGCGCCTTCCCCGGCTGAGCCGGCGGGGCGCGCTGCGCAGGTGCGGGAGAGCGTGGAGGGGCTGCCCGAGGCCCCGGGCCCTCCCCGCCCGACGTCTTCCCTCCCCCGTGCGCCCGCCGCCTCCGCCCGTCCGGAGCCCCGTGTAAACGACGCGGGGCAGCCGCGCGAGGGCTGGCGCGCCCCTCCCGACGAGGCGGAGGCCGCGCCGCCCGCCACGCCGCCCCGCCCCGGCCCGGCCCCGCCGGCCGCCCCGCCGCCGGTGGCGACGCCGCTGCACGCGCCGTGGTCGACGCCGCCGCCCCGCCCCCGGGGCGGCTGGAGCCGCCGGCGACGACGACGGGCCCGGCGGCGGTGGCGCGGGCCTCGTCGGTGGTGGAGCCCTCGGGGTGGAGCGCACCGTGCGCGCCCCGCCCCGCCCCGCCCTCGAGCGCTAGCGGCCAGGCCCGCCCCGCCCACGTCGCGTGGCGTGGCGCAGGTGAGCTTCTGGACGGAGGCGGGCCCGAGCATGCCGTCGAGCCCGCGGCGGGCGGGGCGCCACTCGCCGGCCTCCTCCGCGGGGCCCTTCGGGAGCACTCCCAGCGAGGGGACCACCCCCGTCAAGGCCCGCCCCCGCACCGCCGCCCCGCCGCCCCGCTGCGCGCCGCGGGTACAGAGCGGCTGCCGCAGGTCAACGCACCCCGCAAGCCGCCCTCCTTCCCGCCGCAGGCCGGCGGGCAGGCCGCCGCCGGGCGCCCCGAGGCACGCCGTACCCGCACACTCGCCTTTCCATTGTGCCTCGCCTGAAGGCCGCGCAGATCGTGTACCGGACGATGCCGTACCCGTCGGTGGACCGGGCGTCGCTCTCGACGGGCTGGGGCGGGCAGTCGGCGGCCTCGCTCGACCTCTCCCCGGCCACATCGCTCTCCACCTCCGTCGCCACGGCGCCCCGCGGGGCCGGCCCCGCCGAGGAGGCGGCGGCGGCGGCGGCGGGCCCGGGACCGGCGCCGGAGGGGCCGGGCGTGCCGCGCTCGCTGCACTTCTTCTTCGAGCGCGAGGCGGCCCTCTCGGCGGCGGCCGCGCTGCTCGCGCTCCACCCGCGCCCGCCCCTGCCGCTGCCCGACGCCCTGCAGCTCGCCCAGCGCGTCTTCGCACACGGCCTCCGGCCCCGCCGCCGCGCCCTCGGCCTCCTCGCCCCGCGGCCCCGCCACCCCTCTCCCCCGTCCGCGCCTTCGCACGCGGCCCGCCCGTCCGCCCACCCTCGCCCCGCCCCCGCTTTCATGTAGCTGAGCCCGCCGCGCAGCGAACCCCGGGTCGGAGTGGGCGGCGGCGCTGGCGGCGGCGGCGGCGGGGGCGCGGGCCCGGCCTCGCCGGGCCGGGGCGGGGCGGGGCGGGCGGCGACCAAGTCGGCGGCCCTCGCCGCCGCCGTCCTCTTTCTCCTCGAGTGCCCCGCCCGCCCGCCCGCCCGCCCGCCCGCCCGCGCCCCCGGCTGAGGGCGGGCAGGCGCGGTGCGCTGGAGCGGGCGTCGCGGGCGCTGGCGCGGGCGGTGGGCCCCGGGGCGCCCTCGACGACCGCTACGAGCCGTGGGCCGCCCTCCGCTCCGCCGCCGCCGCCCTGCCCCCGTCCCCGCCCACCTCCTCCCCGCCTCCCCGCCCGCTGAGCCCGCCCTCTTTCCTCGCCGCCGCAACACACGCCCCCAGAGGTCGAGCGGTGGGCCCCGGGGGCGCCCTCGACGACCGCTACGAGCCGTGGGCCGCCCTCCGCTCCGCCGCCGCCCCCCTGCCCCCGTCCCCGCCCACCTCCTCCCCCGCCTCCCCCGCCCGCTGAGCCCGCCCTCTTTCCTCGCCGCCGCAACACACGCCCCCAGAGGTCGAGCGGTGGGCCCCGGGGGCGCCCTCGACGACCGCTACGAGCCGTGGGCCGCCCTCCGCTCCGCCGCCGCCCCCCTGCCCCCGTCCCCGCCCACCTCCTCCCCCGCCTCCCCCGCCCGCTGAGCCCGCCCTCTTTCCTCGCCGCCGCAACACACGCCCCCAGAGGTCGAGCGGTGGGCCCCGGGGGCGCCCTCGACGACCGCTACGAGCCGTGGGCCGCCCTCCGCTCCGCCGCCGCCGCCCTGCCCCCGTCCCCGCCCACCTCCTCCCCCGCCTCCCCCGCCCGCTGAGCCCGCCCTCTTTCTTTCCTCGCCGCCGCAACACACGCCCCCAGAGGTCGAGCGGCGCGGCCGCGGCGGCGAGATGGTGCATCGAATTTACGGGCCTGGGGGCCGGGCAGCCAAAAAAGGCGGGCTGCAGCTGCGGGCGGGGCGCGAGATCTAGAACGGGGCGGGGCGGGGGCGGGCAGGGGGCGGGGGCGGGGCCGGGGCCCGGGCGGGGGCGGGGCTAGTAGGTGTCGCTGGGGACGCGGGGGACGGGGGAGGAGTCGGAGCCCTCGCACGCGGCGTTCACAGACTCCTGCGCACGTGCACGGCGCGCCCCTCAGAAGACGGCGGGCGGGGGGCGCGGGGCGCCGGGCGCGGTGGGGCGGGGCGTGCCTGGATGCGGGAGAGGGTCTCGGTGTCGAGGATGGGCTGCCCCTCGGCGTCCGCCACGCAGAGCGTGTTCCGCACCCGCCCCGCCCCCGTCGTCGTGCACGTCGCCTGCGCCCTGTCAGGAAGGGGCACGCGGGGCGGGGCGGGGCGGGGCGCGCGTGGGTGATGGAGACGCCCATGCGCTTGAGGGCGGTGGTCATGTCCTTGAGGAGGCCCGGCCGGTCCTCCCCCGCCGCCTCGATCGTCGCCGTGTGGTGCAGCTCCGCCTGCCCCTCCGGCGACAGGATCGCCCTGCCCCGGCCCCGCCCCGCCTCAGGCGCTGCCCGACGACCTCGCTGGCGGGGCGGGGCGGGCGGACGAGATGATGAGGCGGCGGAGGCGGGCCCGCATGTCCACGTCCAGCTCTGCCCCCGCCGGTGTCAGGGCGCGCTGGGTGGGGCGGGGCGGGGGGCGGAGAGGGCGGGGGCGGGGACCGGAGACGTGGGTGGCGTCGGTGATGTACATGTCGAGGGCCGTCTGCGGCCGCCCCCCCTCCTTCCACGAGTACTTCAGCTTGTGGATCTGTTGGAGGCCCCGCAGCGCAGCGCCTCAGGGAAGAGCGTGCGGGGCAGGCGCTGGCGGGGCGGGGCGGGGCGGGCCTGGAGGCCGAGCTCGGCCATGAGGCGCGCCATCTCCGCCAGCAGCTGCGGGACGCCCCGCGCCGCTCAGGCAGCGCCGGCGAGGCGAGGAGAGGCGGGGCGGCGCCGCGGGGCGGGGGGCGTGCCTTCTCCTCGTGGGTCTCGCAGTGGATCTTGACGAGGATGAAGTCGGCGATGCTCGCGTCGTCGATCATCACGTTGATCTGCCGCCCCCCATCGCACCGGCGGCTGGCGGGGCGGGGCGGGGCGAGGTCGGGCGCGCCTCGTTGGCCTCCTGCTGCGCGAAGACGAAGTCGCGGGCGGGGAAGCGGTCGTCCGTCTCCCGCTCCCGCCCCCGCGGCGACGGCTGCCCCTGCCCGGACACCCTCAGCCCGGGCCGGGGCGGGGCGAGGCGGGGCGGGGCGGACGCTGCGTCGGCGGGCGAGCTCGACCTCCTCGCGGCGCGACATGACCGCCTGCGCTGCCTCAGACGGGGCGGACGTGGCGGGGCGGTGCGGGTGGGCGGGCGGGCCTCGAGGACGTGGGAGGAGATGTTGACACGGGCCTCGGGGTCCCCCGAGGCCGCCGCCAGCCGCTCCTTGATCCGCGTGAACCGCTCCTGCGCCCCGCAAGGCACGCTCGCTCCGGCGCCCGCGCCCTCCCCGCCCACCGCGCCCGCCCCGCGGGACGCGCACCTTGTCCTCGGCCACGCGCTGGCCCCCCTCCGTCACCTGCCCCCGCCCCGTCAGCCGCCGCCCCGCCGCAGCCGCCACCGCCGCCGCCGCCGCGCACGAAGAACGTGTCTGCGCGGGGCCCCGTGAGCGACGCGCGGGGCCGCGGGGCGTGGCGAGCGGCCGGATGCGCACCGAGGACCATCCCTTTGTGCGTGAAGATCTGCGGCGCCGGCGTTGGACCGCGCCGCGCGGGCGGGCGGGGGGGCGAAGGAAGGGGACCTTCGCGGACTCGATGTCGAGGCCGAGCCCCGTGATCGCCCCGGCGAGCTCGCTCAGGAGGCCTGCCGCCCCGAGCTCGGCGCGGGGCCGCCGGGGCGCGGGGGCGGGGCGGACCGTCTCGGTCCTTGCAGGAGACGTCGATGACGACGTGCGTCTTGTTGTCGGGCAGGTGGTCGAGCCCGTTCACCTGCGCGCGCGTCCGCTCGCGACGCGCCCCTCCGCCCCGCGCAGGGGCGCCCCGCGCACCCGCCCTTCGACAATCTCCACAAGCTCGTCCTGCGGCGCAGAGCGGGGCACGCGTCAGCCCGCCCGCTGCGCCTCTGTGGCCGGGGGCGCGGACCTGAAGAGCGTTCAGGGTTGCATCGGACACGGGGCCCGCGGCCGCTGCGTCCTTTGGCCTGCGGTCCGCGCGTCGGTCCCTGATCGCGCGCAGCATCGTCGCACGGCCGGGACGCGGCCGCACCGGACATGGTATGTGGTGCTGCAGAAAGTACCATCGATGCGCAGATCAGCGGTCAATATGGCCAAATCCCTCCTCAACATCGCATTGCAGACGTTGAACAATATGCCTGCCGGGCGGAAAGCGTGAAGGGCTCTAAGAGGCGGCGCTCGATCAGGCGGCGAGCGCGGGCAGGGCGCGCGCACCTGGCCTGTAGTTGTACTGTGTCTTCAGCGTTACATACTTCTCGGACTGCGATATGATAACGGGCCGCCGCATCGACATCGACCTCTGCGAGCGCGGTGCGTTGCTTGGCGATGTTTCGAGTCCGGCGGACCCGTTTGCATCGGCCATGCTGCTGGAGTCAGCAGCTGGAGCCGCAGGGCGGCGCGCGACCTTTGCTGAATAACCGGTAGCCCTGACTCCCCCTCCCCTCGGACTCCAACCCCCCTTGCGGCCTGTTCGCTTACGGCGCAGCGCCCGGTCGTCATTCCGGGCCCCTGCCCTCCAGATACGCCTCCTCGCTGTGTTCGATCCCAGCCCGCCGTTCGGCCGGCACAGGCTCGAGCTCGGCGGGCCCAGTTCGTTGAGCAGTGGCTTTAAGCGCCTGGTATGGAGTAGTCCCTCTGCGGCGCAACCCCGAGCTGCGGGACAGGCCTCTTGCGAATCCGTCTTCACGCCGCTCCGCTATGAGGACAGGAACCGTGTCGCCGCTTCGAGGCTCGCCATCAGCCCAGCTGCAGCTTAGCTTATCTTCAAGCACCTGAGGCCCGAGCTTGAGTGAGGCCGCTCGCGGCGCGGCGCGATGCTCTTCCACGACAGCGCGCTCCAGGCGCTCTTCGGCCACGTCGTCTCCATATGGGAGATCGGTGCGCCCGCGCCTCGGGCCTTTGCTCCAGCGCGCTTCTTCGAGCTGACGGGGGCGGGGCCAGAGTCGCTGCGGGGGCAGTTCGTGGAGCGGGGCGGGGTGGAGGCGCTGGTGCGGGCGGCGGCGAGCGGGCCGCGCATGTCCAAGGCCGAGCGCCTGGCCGCAATCAAGGCCCTCCAGGCCGTCACCGCCGACGGTCCGCCCCGCCCCGCCCCGCCCCGCCCCGCCGGGCGCGCGGGCGGGGGCGCGACGGGGCGGGGCGGCACTGCGGCAGGGACGGAGTCACGGCGGGTGCTGCGGAGCCTGCGCTCCCTCAAGGACGTCCTCCTCCTCTCCCGCGACAACGACGACAGCGCCGAGGAGGTGCCCCCGCCCCCGCCCCCCGCAGCTCCGCCCCCGCCGACCCCGCCCCGCCCGCCCCCCCGCCCGCCCCCGCACCGCAGGAGTACCAGAGCTACAGTGAGACATCCCGCCCCGCCCTGCCCCCGCCCCCGTCCCGCCCCCTCTAGATCTAACGCGGCCTGCGGCAGTGCTGCTGGCGAACCTGGTGAAGATCGGTGCGGGGTGCTCTGCGGGGCGGCGGGGCGGGGCTGAGGCGGGGCGGGGCGCGGGGGGCAGAGGAGGGGGCGCGGCGGCTGGTGGCGGAGGGGATGGTCCCGGAGGTCCACGACGACCTCACCAACCCCGTCCGCCCGCCCCGCCGCCCCCGGCCCGCCCCGCGCCGCCTCACGGGGCGGGGCGGGGCGGCAGTTCGTGTCGAACCAGTACAAGGCGCCCGTCGCCACCTGCTTCGCCATGCTCGCCACCGTCGGTCCGCCCCGCCCCGCCCCCGCCCCCGCCAGCCCGCCCCGGCCCGGCCCGAGGCCCCCGCAGAGGAGGGGGTAGAGGCGCTGCTGGACGTCGACGGCGTCGCCGAGCTCCGCCACATGCTCTCCTACCCCGTCCGCCCCCGCCCCCCTCCCCCCCCCCCCCCGACGCGGGGGCAGTACCCGGAGGTGCAGTACGCGGGGCTGCTCGGCCTCGCCTCCTCGCCGCCCGCCGTCCGCCCCGCCCGCCCCGCCCGCCCCGCCCCCCCCCCCCCCGACGCGGCGCAGCGGGGTACGGGAAGCGGCTGGAGGGGGACCGCGCCCTCGAGGCCCTCGTGCCCCTCATCGCCCCCAACCAGGCCCGCCGCCCCCGCCCCCGGCCCCGCCGCCCCGCCCAGCCGCTGAGGGGCGGGCAGGCGGAGCGCGTGCGGGCGCTGGCGGCATCGGTGCTGGGGGCGCTGGCCGGGGAGTCGGGGCGGGTGCAGGAGCTGCTGGGGAGCGGGGAGGCGGTGCACGCGCTGCTCGCCCTCCTCGAGCTGCGGCGCAGCCCGCAGGCCGAGCGCGCCGCCGTCCTCTGCCTCCCCGCCCTCGCTGCCAACCCCAAGTACCGGCCCCTGGTCGAGGAGCGGCACGGCCTCCTCGCCCTCCTTTCCCACACCCACGTCCGCCCCGCCACGCGCCCCGCGCCCCGCCGAGGCGCCTGCGCGGGCGCAGCTGGCGGCGACGCCCGGGGCCGGGGCGCGCTTCGACGAGGACCTCGCTGTCGCCGCCGCCAACGCAGTCCGCCCTGCCACACCCCGCGTTCCCCGCCCTTCAGCTTGCCGCCCCTCCCCGCGCGTCAGGCGGAGCGTGTGCGGAGCGTGTCAACGTAACTACCCCCCCCCCCCCCCCCCCCCCCCACTGCGTGTTTCTCTTTCGTTTGGGGCCGGAGTTTTTCATGGTATCCCCTGACATATCCTGCCGAGTACAGTCTAGATCTGCCTTCGTTTGCAACGTCGAAGGTTCGCGAAGTTAGGCATCAGCTGACATCGACGCACTGCGCGGCAGACGCATGCGCATTATATAGCTAGCCGGCGTGCAGGCGGCATACGATGAGCACGCGCCTGGCGATGGCGGCTGCAGCTAAGCGCCATTGTGCAAGCAGCAGCAGCCGCCGGCAGATTAAAGCTTTACTATAGCTAGTTAGACGTACGTGTACAAGCAGGGGGGCAAGCCCCCCGCACCCCCCCATTTACTGATGACCATGACTGTCGGACATGCAGGAAGAAAGCAATTTACATGCAGACGTTTTCAGGACAAAAGAATAATCTTCCTCGGCTTCGTATACGTATTCGAATATACAGTCGCGCTACTTAAGGAACGGGTACCGGTGCTCAGCGGCTTCGAAATAATCACTGTTTTCGCTAGCGCTGCGTACACGTACGCGTTGACTTCGAATTTACCTGCTGGTCATGATGTGCTCCGTCTGCACAATTGCAAGGATGCGCAGCAGCGCTCAACGGCTAGCTGCATGCGCAGTAGCACTAGTATATACGTACTACGGTATGTACACGGTTGCTAAATAAGCGCAACCGCGGCCGGGTAACGACAGCTCAGCGGCTGCTGCTGCAGGCTGTAGCCTGTAGCTACGTTTAAAGCTTAAGCCTACAGTAGCTATAGCAGTAGAACGTTAACAGCGGCAGATTACCGTAGTACAGTGCACACCGTGGCACGTGTTTCCGTTACTTTCCGACGACGTTTCCGTTACTTTTCGCTATCCGCCACTTAAGCTGTCCGTTACTTTCTGGAAACGTCCGTTATCCGCCACTTCAGTTTTCCGTTACTTCCGTTATCTACCACTTTCCATGCACGCCACTGGCCAGCTTAAACTGCTGGGGAAAACTCGACTCGCGCGGGACCGTGACAGTGGTGACACACGTCAACCGATCGCCAAGTTACGACGCCAACTCGACGCCGAGTCGGATCGTATATATACGTACGTATACTGGTACCGGTGAAGGGGTGAAGGGTTTTTTATTTTTTTTAGAAGTTGCCCGACAGCCTGGCAGCTCACAGAGTCACAGTCATGACGTACGCGTTGACTCAAGTGGACGAGTCGTCGTCGCGAGCGGCTGGCCGGCGGCTCGCGTCGCCCCGCGTCCGACGGTCACACGTGCACGGTCCGACGGTCACGACGCGCACCGTGGTCCGTGGCGGCGCACCGTGGCACGTACCGTAGTAACCGTACGGGTCCGACCCGGTCCGTACCGGTACGTACGCCGTGACGCGCGCGCGCGCGCGGTACGCGCGTGGAACGCGCGTAGGCACTGCGACTGCGAACTTCATGCATGAATTTTTTTTTAATTTCTTTAAAACCTAAACTGATCTTCGATCGAACTTCATGCATGAAAATTTCTTTAAAACCTAAACTGATCTTCGATCGATCGATATCGATCCGCGGGGGGGGGGGGGGGGGGGCAAAATTAAAATTGCCGTTTTTTATTAAATTAACGCGCTGACATTTTGAATTTAGTTTCACTTGGGGGTAATGTATCTGGCGTTCTCGCAGTGGATTTCGAGAATAAGCGCGGTACCTAATATTAACGCGGAAAGTCAAAATTTCAGTTCCTTAATCTGGTGTTATATACCGTATACCACACTGTGTTCTCATATGCGTTGACACAACCCTAAGGTAAGTTTTCTGACCTCAATCAAGTTACCGAAGATTTTTGGCTCGGCCGTTCCGTGAGAACTGAGTTTTTTTACGGGTGTCCGCATGCGTCATAAGTAATAAGTTATAACTTAGTACATGTACATGTGCAGGTACTAGATCTGTTCACAAATGCGAATTTCGCATTTTGTTTTTTAATTTGTGACAGAGAGTCACCATGGCCATCCGACCGATTTCGAAGAGTCTTCCTCCAGAAATTCCCCCCAAATTAAAGCCGATGGATGCAGCAAAGAATGGGGGGCAAAGCGATCGCGAAGACCAGCACTGCTAGTACTTGCGGTCATGGCACAACTTTTGTCGCCGTCGACGTCGACGTCAAGCTTTTTTAAGTGAATATGCATGCACATGCATATACATGCACGACTTCAGCTGCAGCCTATAACTACATGGGCCGCGGGCTGCATGCGCATGCGTATGATCATGATTCATAATATACATCATGATCGATTTTAGTCTATTTGAATTCTATTCCTCTTAATTGCAAGAAAGCGTTATGTGCAATCTGGCCATGGGTTCGCCATGACGCCGGAATTTGGAGGCCCCAGCCAGTCCAGCAGGCCCGGAAACGATAAAGTAGCGTCGCATAAAGGCTCAAGGAATATTCCGCCGAAATTGCTGACAAGACGGAAAGGTATAGGTTCCACTGCCATCGGCGCGCTGGCTGAGGCTGTCGCGCCCTCCGCAGTGCCGGCTGGCGACGTGCCGGCCGCGCTTGTCACCGTGGCGGAGCAGACGAAGGGGGAGTCAGGCTGAGCGAGAGCGAAACTCGCCTCGGCCGCAAGCAGCTGCGGCATCACGTTGGGCCAGTGACGAACACTGCGCTGCTGCGGCGTCGAGCAGTCCACCAGCAGCGCCTCCCCTGACGGGCTGCTCGACTGGAACATGTACGGCCGGCTCGAATAATTCTGCGCAGCGCGACCCAGACATCAATATCATCGATATCACTAAGTTAGACAACCGTGCATAGATATCGATTGTTCATGATCAAGATCAAATGCAGACGTCGACGCACCAGCGAGACCAGCTGCGCTGTCAGCACCGGCTCGCCTCCGTTCTTGGGCTGGCAGGTGACACTGGCGGTCGTGGGAACTTCAGAGCCGCCCACGGTGTTGAAGACGAAGACGTGAAGGTTGTACTGCCGCGCTCCGCTCGTGGTCGCAGCTGTGACACTGGATGCCACCCGCACGATGGGCGCTGCCGGTGCTCGCAACGCCAGCGCGGCGTCAGCGCCAGCAGCGCTAGCCCCCCCTTTCGAGCTCGAAGCCGCAGCGCAGACGCGCTCCTGCCAGCGGCTGGTGCGGTTGGCGGAGCCGTACACACTCTTGAGCTCGGAGTCTTCAAACGAGCGGGAGATACGTGAGCACGCCGAGCTGATCAGAGCCTCTGCCTTGAGGTCGATGACCCTAACTGCAAAGTTGCCCCCGGCGTTTACGTAGCGCAGCGCCAGGTACATGCCGTCGTCGCTCACGGTGGGCTGTGCTGGCAGCAGGCCGTCGCTATTCACGTACTGCAAGTCAACGGGGACGGTGCGAGCGTTGTCGAATGCATTGGCGCCGTCCTCGAGGTCCAAAATCTGCAGCTCCACCAGCGACTTCCAGAGTGCAACGAAGCGACCTGCGGATGCAATCGCAGCACTCCCTCATCATGATCATTACCCCGGAGAGCGTGTCTGCCGCTTCGTGCGATCGCACACGCGCACGCGCACCGTTGCGTGAGAAGCGAGGTCCGTACTTTCCAAAGGGGAGAACGACGAAGGCGGCCCCCGAAGGCGACGGCGGCTCGCCCAGCCCGCTGAAATCCATCTTTCGCAGCGCATCCGTGCCGTTGAATCCGCGTGCGCCAGTGTAGTCCACGAGCCAGAGCATCGAGCGGTCCTCGGAAATGTACATGTTGCAGTCCACTGCGAATTCGCGATCGAACAGTATTCGAGCAGTCAATTGGAATTAAGCACATTATCGCCATGCAAAGCACATTACCGTAGGAGGGTCTGATCATGATCGTAAGCATACAAGGCCAATGCCCGAATTCGAATTGCGAGCATGGTGAGCGATAACGATTCAGCGAGCTCTATATAATTAGTGACCAAATACCCAACTCTAGCGTTCTTCCGCAGTCGATCTTTGCCGTTTCGGAAATTGAATTGATAGTCTGTCACGACACGTACGCGCGCGTGTCTGAGTCAGTGAAACAAAGGTTTCTGGGAAATATTAATATTTAGAAATGAATTCACCAGGGTCGATCTCGCCTTCTCTAAAATCAATCCCGCTTGGCATGGCCAGGTCAAGCGTCGGCAATTCTGGCCATGGTGGGAAATTAGAAACTTTAATTTGCGCAAGTCCTACCAAACGAATCGATATCTTGAAGCTGGCACCTGACTGCTGCGCTACGTGTGCGTAGCCGCCGTCGCTGTTCACAACAAGGATTGCCTGCTTCAGGTCGACGAGGAGGACGTCGTTCCAGAACGCCATCTGCCTGCACGTCCGGACACTGTCGCCGCTCCACTCCGGCACAACCGGCGGTTGGACGCTCCACGCGCTCTCGTCGTACGTCCCGCGGATGATCACGATACGCTCGCGGCTCTCGGAAAATCCCGAACGACTTCCTCCGCGCACGGACGAAGGCGAGTAGCCTTTGAACCCAGGAAAGTCCACCTCGTATGGCGTGGGGCAGAATATGGTCCCTTCAGGGCAGTCTGACGAGCCACCGATCGCATATGCTACGGTGCTGGGTCCCAACCCCAAAAAGTTGTTCCACGAGAGCCCCTCGTCCAGGATGGTCGAAGATGCGCTGAAACAGAAGGCGACAGAGCGGCCGTCATCGCTGAACGCAGCTGAGTGCTGAGCGTCTGAGGAATTTAAGCGTTCAATTAATATATTGAGAGGGACAGACCGATCAGGAAAGATGAGCCGGCTGCATACAAGCACGCAGACCTGTTATCGAAGCTCTTATGGGCTTGTTCAGAGCAAAACGAAGGGGTATGTCTGTCTCTGGCATTTTGTCTGGGAGCTTCAAGTTCTGCTCCGCCTTGTAGCGCTCCATGTCGCGCTTCCAGCGCATGAGCTCGGCGGAGGGGGCGAAGAGATCGTTGAACGGCTCTTTAAGCTCCGGGCGCCGCTCAAAGACAGAGAGAGCTGTCGACGCATCCGGCAGCCCCTACGATGAACCAACCCAAAACATGATCAGCCATGAAACACGAACGCTAACTTTCACTGCAGAAGCGAACGAGGGCCGGGGCGCGCATTCGCGTCCGTCCGGTAGATCACGCCGGCGATGGCGGCCCAGCCACTCGAGTGGAAGGCGAGCGGGCGGTACGGCTCCGAAGGTGACGGGAACATGTTCGGATCGTACTCGGCGAGCTTTGGCAGGGTCGCTTTCTTCGTCATTTCGTATGACCAGCAACTTCCAGTGAATTCATTAACGCCCGTGCATTTGTACTCATCCGTCGCGATACCCATATTCGGCCTTCGTGTCGATCTTCCTTGAATAGCCATGTATGTCTTCGGGAAGTACTTGTTGAAGTTTGTCGGTCCAAGCCGCTCGACATCCAGAGCGAAGGGCCGGAAGGCGGAGGCGGCGGGGACCTCGACGGTGTACGCGGTCGCGTCGTCGAGCCGCTGCGTGAAGCTGAAGGGCGCCGACCACGGGCCCGCCGCGTCCGCCTTCCACTTCCTGCGCATGCATATCCGAAGCATCGATATCAGATGTCGGCTCGTAGTCAAGCTCGAGTGAAGACGATAGTGAGCTGTCTCTTTATGTCAACGTCAAGAAAGTGGAGCGAATTCGCACCACGTGTGTGCCGGCGACAGATTATAATTAGAAGGTGATGTACTGCAACCGGGAGACGAGCTCGCAAACAATGTACCTCCCGTCGCGTCGAGAGCCATTAGGAGGCCGGACGGCGAGTGCTCCGCAAAGACTGAATATTTAATGCGAATGCAATTTAGTTTGGGTTGTAAAAGTGTCTAGCGGATCGAAAAGTTGAATCGAAAGCGCACAGCGAGTATCGTTGACATTGCGGTCGCAGGCATCGCAACCTCTGAACGTTTCCGAAGGGAAACCAATCAAAAATCGTAACTGACATCTGACTGGCATTTCAACTGATTTCTAAAAAGGCTCACGTTAACGTTTGCGCTGATGTCAAGGCTGTTGCGTGCAGAAACATCTGTGTTCCTCGCACGATCTGACGGATATTGAATAGGTAGGGATCAGATGAAAAGTGAGAGGGAGGAAGGGGGGGGGGGGGGGGGGGGGGGCGTGGAAGGGAAAGGGGGCGGACTTGTATTGGTTGAAGGCGTTTAATTCTTGATGGTCCGTCAATGTCGTGAAGAGGACCCTGTATATGCGTAAGTGCCTAAGATGTGGCTGACCGAAACAAAATAGTAGCAATATATAGCGCACTGTGACGCGTCCGGGTAGAAAGAAGTGACAGAGCATGTCGTTCTTCAAAAAAAGTCCTGTGTTTGGACCTAGCACTTCCGCGAACACCTTCTCTGCCTTAAAGACATCCGTCGCCAGGAAGATTCAATGGCCTGCCTGTACAGACTGAAGCGATGCAGACGTGCCATCGAAAACTGCCGTAGACTGCATGCACACGTGCACGACTTCGATGAGTGGCTTTGACAATCATGATCATTGCCATGGGCGCTCGCCTTTTTCGCAATTGGAGCGAACGGATGCGTCAGGTCGACTGACATCGTTGCGGCATTTCCGATTGCGTCAAATACAGCAAGGGTTTTCCGGTCCCTCGACAGTTTGATCAACCTGGTGTCTCCTATGAGCACCTTGAACTCGACCTGTTTGAGAATTGGATCAGTTAAAAATTTGCTCAACCGTAGATATATATTCGATTCAAATAAGAATAAATGATCAGCAATATTGATGAGGTATAACTAGCTATATATATGCCGTATATAACACGCCGTATATATGCTCGATAATATGCACCGGCGGCTGCTGCTTGGCGTTGATGGGAGGGCGCGCATCGTAAATGATCACCTTCCCGTCTTGACTGCCGACAGCAATAAATGGGCCGTCGCCAATTACCTGGATCTGATCTTACGAATGAGAGTGCCCCTTTCATAAAAGACGGCAGACATCGATACCGCAATGGAGCGTCGCTTTGAGTCGAGCGGCGAGCCTGTGTAGTCAAATCCACAACCCAGCTCCCCTGCAATCCTGCAAAACGATGATTTAAGCTCTATAGCTAGAGCCGAAGGCAAGAAAAGCGCTAGTATTATTCTTAACGTGCGCACCAAAAAGTGAAGCCGGAAAGTCGTGGCTCTTTAAATCGCGGCCACTTGACATAGTTGGTCATCGGCACAACAACTAGCTGCTGGCGAATGCATTCAGAGCTTTTCCCTGCGAGCAGCAGGATTGAGAAAATGCTTGCAATCGACTCCAGCCACCACCGCCACCACCTCGCACCATTCGCCTTTCGAAGAAGCAGAGCACAGGGAACTTCCAAATCGGGATAGTTTAAATTCAGATCATAATCCAAAAATAGCCCGGTGAGTTTGAGAAGGCCGATCAGAACAAGATCTGCGTCGAAGTATAAAACGACCTAGCACTTCATATATATATTTAATTAAATAAAATATATATGTGTTTGTATATGAGGTTATTCATGCAGGCACGTGCACACCAGGGTCTTGCGATCGCGTGTTCGAGATTGCGAGCGAATCGCGAAAGGCTCGGTTGGAGGTTTTGGTGAAAGGAGAGTCCCAGTAAGCTTCGGGGTTTGATTTCCAGTGTGGGTCAGTCCAGTCCGAGAAGACAGTGTGCAGTCCTAACGAGCTGTTAGGATTCTGCAGATTGCCACCAACTCCTCCCGGACGTGGGAGGAGAAGCTCCGGCACCGCGGTGCTGATCAGATTGTACTCCATTCTGTCAAATATTGTGTGGTACAAACCGGCCTCTATCCGCAAGACAGCCGTGACCAAGCTGCAGTCGGAAGCCACGTGGAGGTCGCTGATGCCGAAGGCCTTCTTGCTGTTAAGGCGACGGAAAGACTGGTACCGCATACCAGGCCATTCGTCCATCGTCGAGCCCCCCCCCAGCGAGGTGTCCCCCCAAGTCCATTCAGTCGAATGTTCGTATAGCGGTGGGAAATCGAGATGAAAGGAGTACTGAGAAGGGTCGCCCGTATCCGCCTTCAAGTCGTCGCTTTTGATAAAGAAGAATCGGCCCTGCAGAAGGAGAGCGCGCGCGTGAGTACAACAGCCTCGTGCGCAAACGCTTCCGGCTCTGACCGGTACAGGCACGAACCTGGCCTCCCACAAGAATGTACGTATTTCCCCCGAAAGTGCAAGTGCTGGGAGCGAAACCGAATCCGGCGGGGTACGGGTATGACGCCTGATCATGATCCGCAATTGAAGTTACATTGGCCACAACCGCAGCTATAACATCCGATGAATTCGAACATGATTACCTCGATATCGTTTGCCATGTGCAGCGGCTGGACGCGGTAGGCGTTGGGACGCGCTTGGAACTTCAAATCGCCTTTGAACGTCATCCCCCCTAAAGTGCAGTAGGGGCTGGCTCCCCCAGCAATCTCATCCGGTGTGTTGCACTTGCTGTTGAGCAGCTCGTTTCCAGAGAAGGAGTCTTTGGCAATCAGTACTGTCTTCCAGCCGCCCGGCGAGAATTGACAGAGATCGGGGCTGCACGAAAGTCGCATCGGATAATTGAATGTCGAATTGAAGGTAAATTATATAATTATACGCCGTTCTACCTTGAGGGAAGCAGGCCTGCCCGCGCGCACAGCGTTCAGCGCTCAGGTCTAAAATACAAACAGGCGCTGGTGCTGCGGCCATGGCCAGCGAGCACGCGCACCGGCGAACGGCGAGTCGGAGCGGTCGAGGAAGGACATGCGACCGACGTGGATGCGGAGGGCGACCTGGGACGCTTTTCTGGGAACGTGGAACAAGTCGGGGTTGTTTGCCATGCAGTAGTTTGTTTCAAAGTTGAGCGTGGACGGCACGGCGCGCCACCACTCGTAAAGGCGCGTGCTTTCCCATCCTGCGCTCGATTAACCGATCGCGAATTAAACCGAGCACACAAGCCAGAACGTCAAGCTGACCTTTCCAGACGCCTTCGAGTTTGTAGCCTTGCTCGACTTCGAGCTGCGCGAAGAACCTCGCAGTATCCCTTCCAACGTAGATGTTGTTCGGGTCGCGGTACTTGTGCCTCGTCGTCGTGTACGAGTAGAACGGGGACGAGGCCGTGAGAAACGCGACGTAACCGTCCCCTGAATTGCAAATGAGTTCAGAACGCTCGAACGAATTCATGCGCATGCGGCACACCGACAAAGACGTCGTGGATGTCCAAGAGGTACCCGTCGTCACCCTCGCGCTTCAGGCAGCCCCGCTGGCCTGCTTTCTGCGCAATTGTATCACGACGATTGCGATCGCGAGGAACGAGCAACCATAAAAGCCAATTTGCATATAAGCTAGTTCTAATGACTGTTTTCTGACCTCGGGAGTGTACACGAGAGCAATGCCCGTAACGCGAGGCAGACAGCCTAGCCGGACACCTTGGCAGACCTGCGTAGTCATTGATCGAATTGGCACATAAACAGGCACCCTTGTTCATAATTTTGCGCGCTCCGCGAGCACAATTGCAAGCTTATAGAGAATAACAAGGTTCACATGACTCACCGGTTTCTCGAACCCGAGGCGTCTGCATATGCGGTCACGCGCCACGATTAATATCCAATTGAGAAAGCTTTACCTGACATGGATTACAACGTCGCCGAAATTGTCGATCATGACGCGCATCGCGCCCAGGTAATGCGCCTGTGGTTGCGTTCATTCGCGATCGTGCGAGCACACCACACTAATTATAAACAATGATCGATAATCCAAACCCCACCCAGAAACTCGTGCGGTGTGGCCCGCCGATGAGGCGGTCCTCGATCACGTACGCGAGCTTCCCGCCCTTCTCCCGCACGTGCGCCATCAACTTCAGCTGCGGCACGCATTGCACATTCAAGTAAGCATGTATATAAAACTATGCTCAACTTCATGTTTCAATATATACGTCCACCGCACCTGGAAGGTCCCGCTGGGATCGGAGACCGCCGAGTCGTCGATGAACGCGGTCCGGGTTCGCGAGGGCGCAATAATGCCGACCGCCGCGAGAACCGAGTAGGCCTCGTTGGGCGACGTGGCGGAGAAGATTTGAAAGTCGAAGAAGTCGTTTGCAGCCACGAAGTCCTTGATGGGCACGGCCCGAGCGGCCGGCTCCTCCTGCAGCCGCCGGAGCCGCCGCGCGGTGGCCGCCGACGTCGCACCGCCGGTGGACGTGTACTGCTCCGCCGCCTGCTTCTCGAGGATGGAGCGCAGCGTGTTCTCGGCACTGGTGGCCACCGGAGACCCGGAGCTCTGGGTGCTCCCCAGCGCATCGAGAGCAAACAGAAGGGCAAGCTCGGGGTCCGTCGAGCTGGACGACACGGCGGCTGAGACACTGCGCCATCCCTCAGTACACGTCTCATTCGTTGCTTCTAGATGAAATTTATCCTGTCTGTTACCTGGAGCGCTCGGTGGCGATAGCAGCTTGCGTCTGTGCGGCGCGCCGCTGTATCTCCGCCTCCACGAGAGAGACGTTCAGGCTGGCGGCGAGCTCGCCGACTTGCTGCGACGCGCGTCGACGTCGCTCCGATACAAAAAGTTCAAAAGTATTCTTTAAATTATATATATGGGGACCTTAAGCCGCGTGACAGCAAGGTCCGTCTGCAAATTCGCAATGTCGGTCTGCTCGTCGGCGCGAATGCGCTGCTGGATCGCAATCTGAACCGAAGAGCACTTGTAAGCTTATAATTGACAGCATCAATTTCGATTGCGGGGCCAACTTCAGTGCGTACATTTCTTTGTGTCTCGGTCTCATTCAGAGCAGCAGATAGGTTTTGATTGGCAAGTTGCACTTCCTGCGCATGGCGTCAGCCAGAAGCAAATGCAATAAATATTAAAATATAAATCTGAATTCAAACCAGCAGTCTTTGGCTGGCCAGGTTCGCAAATGAAGTCGCGTTCTACGTCAAAAAAATAGAAGTTTATTAATCTCTTTGTTCATGATCAGAAACATTCGAAAATAGGACATTCTCAAAATATTTTAAGCGCACGGCCTCGTTTCGTTTGGCGAGCTCGGCGTTTTCTGTGGCAATCTTGCTCTGCTGCTGAGCTTCGGCCTCCTTTTGTCGAGCGAGGTCGGCGTTCTCTGTTGCGATCTTGCTCTGCCGTTGGGCCTCTTCCTCCTTCTGGCGGGCCAGCTCGGCGTTCTCGATCGCCATCTTGCTTTGCAGCTCCGCCTCGCGCTTCTGGTTCTCAGCCTCCTTCTTCGACGCCTCCGAAATGACTGTCATTGAAGGGATTATTAATGTCAGATCAGCTGCGCAGAATTCCATTATAATCGCGATCAGATAAAACGTACTCAGGAAGACGATAGCAGCAATGAGCGCTCCGATGATAACTGCGGCGCGGCACGCACGAAGCGCGAGCGCTCGCTTAGCAAAGACATAATTGAACATTAAAGCGCTCGTAACGAACCCGCAGCGATCACTGATCCAACGCCAGCCTTGATTTTCTTGGCGCGGACGGAAGACCGGACACTGTGGTGCGCCAGAATCTGATCACAGCGTTCGCGTTAGCAATACTTATGGAAATTTAAAAAGAAGCTCGAGATTAAGATCATTTGTAACTAGTGATTAAAAAACGTTTTTTCTCACCAAGTGCTCTGGAGTGGGGCGCAGTTGCTTGCTGCGCTTATTGGCAGCATTTCCGTCGCCTTTGGTTTGTCCGTCGTCGTGTTTCGCAGATGGCGAGCTCGAGGACCCAATTTTCTTAAACTGAAGACATGTGTAACGTATAATCAATATTGGATCTGCACCAAGAGCGAGAGAGTTAACGGACCATGCTTGTTATGAAACTGGGAAGCACACTCGTGCTCGATGAGAAAGAAGGATCGGTCTTGGAGATCCACTGAGGATTGTCGGAAAAAGTCAGACCCAAGTCGATCGATGTAGCGAAAATTAAGCGAAAGATGAATCGAGAATTCAGCAGCGCACATCGAGGGCCTCCTGCAAAGCGAAGCCTCGAAGCAGGAAGGCTGCAAGAAGATGATACCGTCTCATTAATCATGGAACCTATACCCAGATCGACTGCCTGACCTTCCGCCTTGTTTCTGTTTTCCTTGGGGACTTTACTGAGTTTGACGCTGTCAAGGCCCGTCCAGCGGACGGCGGGGCTGAACCCGAGCGCTGCGCATTGAATAAGCGCAATTTCAAACTTGAAAAATCAAGTGCAAGCTTCCATCTTTTGAGCGAACCTTCTTTGTACTTGTCCGCGCGAAGCGTGAGCTGCGATCGCAAGGGCGAGAGGCATGCTTCGGCCTCATGAATATAATTAGTCTGACAAATCTCGACCGCACCTGAGTGTGAAGCCTTGCCGCCTCGGCGTCAAACTACGTATACGCGAAAGCATGGAAAGCTTTAGCAAAAGCAGTCGACCAGGTAGAGAGGCAATTTAAAGGGCGGACCGTGATGGCCTCCTCCATCTCCTGGACGGCCTTCTCGAAGGCGGGGCTCCCCCGCGCCGCGGCGAGCTTCTCGGGGCCGGCGCCGAGGAGGCCGGGGAAGGAGACCTTCTGCCACGTGTTCACCGCCTGCGCGCGCCGTACGCGTCATGATCATGATCAGGTCGTTAAAAGATTCAGTTGCCAAGTTGCTGGCTCTGGCGGCATACCTCGAGGCACATCTTCTGGCGCCTGCCTCCGAGACAATAAGAACGTTATTAAAGCGAACGGGCGAAGGCGAGGGGGGGGGGGGGGGGGGGGGGGGGCAGCGTTGCACCGGAAGAAGCTGCGCTCGGCGTCGGAAGCGCCGTCCGCGGCGTCGTCGGGCAGCGGCGGGATCTCCTCCAGCTCCAGCACCCTGCGCGCGGGTACGGTCGACTGCAAGCTTAAGACTGAGGCCACGTGCGCGCGTAAACACGCACACGACCCGCTTGCTCTGCGCCAGCGCGTACTCGAACTCTGCGCAAATTAAATACGGTCAGACTCTCAGACTCTCAGAAATACGGGATATGGATTCAGCTGCAGGAGGGAAAGGGAAAGAGGGCGGGGGCGGGAGTCGGGGTAGGCAGGAAGGGCCGGTGGGCCGGTGGGCCGGGAAGGGGGGGGGGGGGGGGAGGGCGGGGGCGGATCGATGAGGCGGGACGCGGGGGGCGGGGAAGGCAGGAGGGCCGGGGGTGGGAGGGGGTGTGTGTGGGAGAGGGATGGGGGCGGGGGGGAAGGGGAAGGGGGAGTGGGTGAGGGGGATGCGGGGGGGGGGGGGAGGGGGGGAGGGGGGGGGGCGGGAGGATCCCGGAGGAGACGTGGGGGAGGCAGGCCTAGGACGAGCCTGGCCATGAGTTGGCCTAGGGACGGGCCTGGCCATGAGGGACGGGATTGCGGGAGGCAGGGGTTGAGGGCAGGAACGTTAACGTTAACGGGAAGAGAGAGGCGGAAGAGGGGCCGGGGCGGCGGCGAAGGGGTGGGGGGGGAGTTGGGAGGGGGGGGGAAGCTTTTAAGGAAGGGAGGGGGGAGGGAGACGCTACAGGCTTCTAGGCATTCGTACACGTAGGGGCGGGGAGAGGGGGGGCGGGAGGGGGGTAGGCTTCCGGACAGTGGGGGGCACCGTCGATGCAGTACTGGGACTGGAGCCAGTCCCGCGTGAGGAGGACGAGCATGACGCCGGAGCCCTTGATCGCCGCCGCGATCGCCTTGCCCCTGCGCGCGCGCCGCGTGCGCGTGAGATTGAGAGGAGAGGTGAGTGGACTGTATGCAGGCACCACTGGACGCCCTTCAGAATGCCGTTCTCCGTGTTGACATCGACCTGGCGCCGCGGCGCGCAGTCAATTGCAAGCGCAGCCAAAAGAAACATGTAGCGATATCCCGCACCCAGTGGCTGATGCCCTTCTCCTTGAGGAGCTCGCAGACGACCCGCATCTCGTCGGTCTGCTTGCGCCGGTAGCTCACCATCACGTCGTACGGCTTGATCGGTACGTTCGCGTCTGCGGAATTCCCGAAGTGATCATGAGCATGAGCGCTTGAACTTCATGATCAGAAGTAACGCAAGCTGAAGGTGCGGACCCGGTTCGACGACAGAGGTCCCTTGCGGCTGCGTGCAACGCATGCGCATATGGAAGTCAGACATGTACAGTGCTCGATCGCGAGCGTCCGTTGTGATGGCCATGGGCCGCGATCGCGAGCTTATATCTAGGGACGGGGCGGGGCGGGCGCACGCGGATCTCGGAGGCGAGGCGCTCGAGGGCCCTCAGGAACTCGTCCCCCTGCAGCGCCTTGAGGCGGATCTCCTCGCACTGCTGCAGCTGCGCCGCCGCCTCGAGCGCCTGCTTCGTGCCGGCGGTCGCCGCGTGCTCCGCGAGGGAGGGCCCCCCCAGGCTGAGGGTCACGATCTTGCGCCCCAGCCACGCGGCGTGCCGCAGCTCCGTCGCGCAGGCCCTGCGCTGGGACGGTGAGCGAGCTGGCGCGTCTGAGATTGGCGAACATATGCATGGGGCAACGCACGGCGACGAGAACCACTCTGATTGTGAGCGAGCAGTCGCGATCGCGATCGGCGCCGCAGGGGTCAGCCAGAGACGATGACGAGGGGACCCGCGGCCGGTGCTGGGCCGGGGCGGCACCCTTGGTGGCGAGGACGACGAGGCAGGCGCAGCCCTCGATGGCGGCGGAGAGGCGCTTGCGGTGCTGCAGGTTCGCGATGTCGCCCCCCGCCTCGGGCAGCTCCCCGTCGTACCAGCACTGCCGCGGTGCCCCCTTAGGCCTCCTGCCAGCGCTTGTGCTCCCGCGATCGGGGGAGCGGACCTTCAGCCCGTAGCGCTGGAGGGCGGCCGCGAGGTTCGCGGCGGATGCGGCGTCTGCCCCCCGGGCGAAGCTGAGAAAACTGCGCGCGCGGCGTCGGCGCTCCGAGGCTCGTTTGGGGGGCATTCGATGGCGCGCAGCGCCGAGCTTGAGCTCACGCGTCCAGGTAGAGCACGTGCTCCTCGGGCCGCGGGTCGGGCAGCGGCGCCGACGCGTAGTCCCGCTGGCGGGTCGCCGACGCGGTCACGTTGAGCTTGGAGCTCTGCGCGCGCAGCCGTGCGCGTCATGATCAGACGGTTTGAAGTCGCAATATCGGTGCGCGCGCGCGCCGCGCGCGGCCGCACGACTTGCGGGGCAGGGTGGTTCGCCCCCTTCATGATCAGCTTGTCTCGGCCAGCCGCCGCGGCCGTCTCGAAGGGCCCGATGTCGTCGATCTCCACGACGACGGTGCCGCTCTGCCACTTCTCTGACACCATCGAGTGGCTCAGCGTCGGGGGCATCGCGCTGCCCTGCGCGCGCACGACCGTCAAGATTAGCCGCGCGCGGACCAAATTACATTTTTGAAAGACGAGTCATTGCGGGCCGGGGGCGCGCGCGCCCGGGGCCGCGGCGCGCTGCGCGCTGCGCGCTGCAACTCCGCAAGGCTCACCGCGGCACCGGAGGGCAGACGGGCCTCGCCCGCAGTGCCGGGTGCCCGCATTCGCTCGGCCCGGGTCGCCTGTCACTTGCCCGTGTCTGCGCGCAGGCCTAGGGTGAGATCCGCCACGCCGCAACAATGGCGCCGATGCCAGGTGCCACGGTGCAGGCGCCCCCGTGCGCGCGCGCAGTGCTGCGCAGCGGCGCGCACCCTGCACGCGTACGGGCCTGCACTGCGGCAGCTGGTGCTCGGACTCGGACCGTCGGACGGACTGGCGAGTCGATTTCCCGAGTCCCGACCGTCGCGATCGCACTCGGCGAAGTTGCCAGTTGGAAGGGGGGAACTTCGATTCAGAGGTGCGCGCGCAGCGGCGCACAACTAGGCTAGAAGCCTACTAGTAGTAGTCTAGTACTAGGCTAGAACTAGTACTACTACTGTACATGTACTAGCTATAGTACCGTACTGCCAGGCTGCCGCAGTGCTGCGCCGGCGCCGGCGCCGGCGCCGCTGCACTGCGGAGTCTGCGGCACTGCCGCAGTACGTAACCGTAGTAACGGCAGACTTACCGAATCACCGTGCACGTGGAAAATTGATTGGATAACGGCAATCGACGAGACACGCATGTAAGACGAATGTTCAGGATGCAGGGCCCCGTCACCCGTGCAGCCTGCAGCCTTCGATCGCGATCGCCGGCGCCGCCGGCGCCAGCGCTTGCGCTAGCGCTGGCGATCGCGATCGAATTCGAACTCCGCGGTCAGGACTCGGGAGACTCCGGGAATTCGAAGGCATGCCGCAGTACCACTGCTGCGCTGCATGCATACATGTACACGTATACATACGTGCACAGTCATACAGTGCAACGGCAAAGTAGTAGCTGCAGGTGGCCTGACACTG